>APFE030481001.1:116683-172864 GCA_000404065.3 Pinus taeda | reverse complement strand
CTCTTAGAAGCTTCTCACCCATATCTTTATTAATACCCATTAATATTTTTATTTTCCTAAGTTTAGACTTAGGAACCCATTAAAAATATTAATTATTTTAATAACTCCTCTTCTGGGTGGAATTTCTCCAAACGCTTTCTGGGTCTTGGAGATCTCATATGTTCTAGCTCCTCCACAAAATTTTGGAGCTAGATCACATTCGATGCTAGCCAAAATCAACACTCCCTCTTAGTGAGGAATGTGCTCTAGTAGTACTTCCCAATAGAAGAACCACATTGATCCACGACATCGGTCCTCTACATTGTTTGATGCTCGGTCTACTACCCCTCATCTATTGTGCTGCTGAAACCTGTACTGCCGCCCATGACATTATAACTGTCACTGCTACATCTCTACTGCAGCTCCCTTTAAATATGTTGCATCATGCTGCCCATATCATTGCCACTGCTAACTGCTGCATTGCAACTATACTATCTGCTTCTGCTACTGGAATAGATTCTTCACCATCCCCATCTTCTCCCTGAAGTAAACAAACTTTGTTCTTCTCAGAGCCTTGGTGAGAATGTCTTACACCTATTCCCCAGTAGGAGTGTACCTCAACTGTACTGCCCCTCATTGGACACAATCTTTGATGAAGTGACACCTGATATCAATGGGCTTCAACTGATCATGAAATACTGGATTCTTAGAGACTTTGATGCAAATCCACAATAGTTTCACAAGCAATTTCCTAAGCCATATGGCTTCACATGAAGTTGTGCTAGCTGCCATATATTTTGCTTCAGCTAAACTCAAAACCACAATTTTTGTTTCCTACTACACCAGAAGGTCATTCCTGATCCAATGTTGAAACAGTACCTAGTGGTACTTTTCCGATTTACTGAACTTCCAGCCCAATCTGGGTTAGTGAACCCACTCAGCCTGATGTCATTGCCTTGGGCGTACATTGGTCCATGCTCGATTATTCCTTATATATATCTGAGAACATGCTTAGTTGCTACCCAGTGCACCCTCTTTGGTTCCACCATGAATTGACTGAGGGTATTGACAACGTAACAAATGTTTGGCCTGGTATTGAACAGATACATCAAGGACCCTATGAGCTGCCTATACAAGGTGGGATCGACTTCTTTATCTTTGGATGCATCAATCTTCTTCCAGTTGGTGATCATTGGAGTGGCCATAAGTCTATAGTCCTGCATTCTGAACCTTTTCAAAATCTTTATAGCGTACGTCCCTTGTCCAAGGAAGATTTCACCCTTTTGCTTCCAAACTTCCAACCCCAGGAAATAATGCATCCTCCCCAAAGCCTTCATATTGAATTATGTGGCTAGTTTCTCCTTGCAATCTTTGATGAGCCTAGATGAGCATGTCAGGAAAAGATCATCCACATATAACACCAGTATTAGAGGCTCATTCTCGACAACAAGTAGTAGAGATTAGGATTTGTGTCACTCTTGACGAATCCCATATTTTGCAAGTAGCCATTGATTCGACGGTACCATGCTCTAGGTGCCTGTTTAAGCCCATACAAGGCTTTCTTCAACCTGCATACATGAGATTTTTTCTCATGTGTCTCAAAACCCTCTGGTTGTTCAATGTATAGTTCTTCTTCTATCACCCCGTTCAAGAACATCGTCTTAACATCCATCTGGTGAATCTACCACCCCACTCAAAGATTCCAGGGCTGATTTGTACTTTGCAGGTTTCCAGGACTTTCTAGACTCAAAATAAATTCTTTTACAAGATATATTTTTCCTGGAAGGGTCTTATAAACATGATGTTGACTCTCTTGACTCATGATAATAAATCCTATGACCTAACAAACCCTAGAAGCATGAAGAACATGCTTTTACCTAGAATACCATCAATAAAGAGCATAAAACCCATGCTTTATAATAATAAATTTATCTTATTTTCTTTTGTTTGTTACAAAAGATACATATTGAAATGAGTACAACAACAATTATGAAGATCAAAATGGTTACATTTCCAACAATTTCATCCAACTGATAACACCAAGATTGTCACAAAAGATTTGAATATGATGCACAACTTTCTCAACAATAAGCATAATCAACACGAATGCCATAGTCACAACCAAATTATTTGTGCCTCTACCAAGACCATCTTTGAACTTTAAAACATGCTTATCATGGAAAACTAGTAAACCACTAGCCTTACTTGCAAGTGGATTCCCTTGAATTTCATGGTCAAAATATGCCCAAGCACTGCTTTTGTCAATATGATTGTTTATGATTTCTCTAACTAATTTATTTTCCTTGGTTTAGTTGAATTCTTCAAGAATAAACAAACATTGTACTACACATTAATATGGGTGAATATTTTTTCGTTCAAATACCATTCTATTCCATGACAACCATATACTCCATGCCTCTAATAATGGTATATTGTTAGCATGCATTGTACATTTTTTGTTGAACCAATTTTGTACGAGTGCCTCAATAAAAAAAAATCCTCTCCATACAACTTATACACTAGTAATGTTATATAGTTTCAACCGTACTCTTACAATAAATGCATAATCCACTAGTGAATGATTGATAGTTTTTGTGTTTTCCTTGCTTAAGTAGCAACATCCTAGCTCATTTGTGCTTCCTATCTGCATCTTATCCCATGTTAATACTTTGTTCCTAAGGGACAACCATAAGAAATCGTGGGACTTTATAGAGCACTCAAATTTCTAATTACTTTTCCACTAGAAAATTGCTTGATCTTCCACCATTGAAGAACTCAAAGCATAATAACCAACCTTTGGGATATAATATCCACTAGGCTTCTTCCTTGAAATAAAATCATCCTTTTCATCCTTTATCCTCAGACGAGGCACCCTTAAATCTTGTATATGTCTACCCCATTCAATAACCTCCTCATCCTATAGATCTAACATATCAACCTCCTTCCATTCATGCCTCCAAATGGTTACCAAATTTGCATGTGCAAATAGACTAAGGAAAAAGTAACCATTCTTATGGAGAAAATTCAACAAGCCTTCAAATAAACCAAACCCGCACTGCAACCAACCCATTGGTCCAAACTAGTTCTATCCCTTGACCCCTTTCCAAATTTCAAAACCAAGTTTTCACCTACAAGGGGGAAATCAATAATCATTGCCTTCCAAATAATCAATGCATTCTTACAGTGTTTATTTGCGTTTAGAACCCACTCTTCACATACTCAAGTATAACATATCTTTTGTGAATGACCTTACCGTAAAGGCACTAACCTTCTATTAACCTACAAATACACTTAGCTCCTAAAGATTTACTAAAAATATATATTTTGGATACCCCATCCACTTTGGTCATTTGACATTGCAATCTATTTTCAATTTACCCAGAAAATCCTTTTTTTTTTTCCCACATTCTCGGCCCATATAAACTTGAATCTCAATTGCCCACTTCTATCCAAAACAACTTATGGTACAAAGACAAGTGACATATAATACACAAGAATTTCCTTAAAATTTTATTTGATAAGAACGAGCCTACCTCTACAACAAAGATGATTATTCACCAAAATAAAAGCCTCTTCTTTACTTTCGATGCTATCTATTTCCAACCCCTCTCTCCATATTCATTTGGATTGAGCATCAATCCTAAGTACTTAATCCCATTCATAAAAGCAATCTCTCAAGTGGAAATATTTGAGAGTAGAATTGAGTTTACTTCATTTCTGATCCAAAGTAAGACATTAACAACTTTTGATATATTGGTCAACATAATAGTAGCCTTGTAATAGAGATCAAGTGTGTCTCTAATATTCAATTCATTACTGTTACATCCATCATAAAAAGTAAAATATCATCCGCAAATAGGAGGTGGGACAAGAAAATATTTCTCCTACCATTGACTCCTCTAAATTTGCTACTTCACTATACATCTATAAGTGCTTAGTTTGAGCCTTTAGCCACCAAAAGAAATAAAAGGGGAGAGAAAGGGAATCCTTGTCTACACCATAAACCATGTCTAAAGAAGGTCAATGTAAATCCATTGATGACTATGGAAAATGACATTGAAATAGCACAACTCGTGACCTAGTTGACAAAATGTACACTAAAGCCTAGATGAAGCAACAATGTTTTGAGGTAAAGTTAACTTACTCCAACATTGGCTATTGAGATATGTAGTTTAATAACCATGGCTAACATTTTTCAATATTATAGAGTTAATCCCCTTATGGGAAAACACAATAGCCTCATGAATATGTCCCATTGAAAGAAACTGAAATTGTTCACTAGAAATATTAACTTATAAAATACCTTTGATTCTTATAGAAATCATTTATGTAGTTGTATTATAGATAAAATTGCACAAGGATGTTAACTTGTACTAGTGAGAGGACTCATGGTGATCTACCTTTGAAATCAAAACAATCAAGCTAGAATTAAGAGGTGCTAGCATTTTGTTTGATCACCTATATTAATTAAGAAATATCAAGAGATCTTCCTCTATTAAGTCAAATAAACCTATGAAACCCTTAATCACCCACCCATCCAACCATAGTTTATTTTCCTTTTGGAAACTAAAAATTACCAACTAAAGCTCCACCTTATATATCTCTTCCATTAACATTTGGTTCTCTGCATTATTAACAAAAGATGGAGAAAAGGAGGTAATTCTAACCACCCCCATGATATTCATCTCTTGAGCTTCTTTATAAACATCCTAAAAGTGACTTGCCCACAAATGAGCAATGCCCTCAAAGAATCTAGCCATTAAACCATCTAGATTAAGAATTTTCCAAATGGTGTTAGAATTCTTATGATTATTGGTGAATTTATGATTTTTGTTCGTATTATTACCCCCCTACTCCGATCATACTGCTCTACTTTTAAGTCTCTAGATAGTCTCCTTGTCAATAAATAAATTCTTCCTTCTCCTCTCTAGCTCTTTTTCCTTGTTTATGTTCCTAATACAGGAACCTTGATAAATATTGTGTCTACAAATCCTCCAACTATTGTTCTATAGTTGTGAGCATCCTCTCATTCCTTAACTTTTTCATAGGAGCACATATAATCAATATTTTCTTGATTTTCTTTAGGTTCTCATCAAAGTGTAGGGTTGCCAACAAAGAAGAAGTAACATCAAAACTAACATGGGCCTTCTTAACCATATATACATCCTCCTCATCCAATAA
This sequence comes from Pinus taeda, assembly GCA_000404065.3. Classification (NCBI taxonomy): domain Eukaryota; kingdom Viridiplantae; phylum Streptophyta; class Pinopsida; order Pinales; family Pinaceae; genus Pinus; species Pinus taeda. Next base: position 167,704 of record APFE030481001.1, on the reverse strand, counting down.
CCAACTCGAGTTAAACTTAAAAATGCTGGTGGGATTATTACCTCTACACATAGTCTCAAGAAGCACCAAAGATGATCAAGTTGACCATCACCTCTAATCCATTACCTCATATGATACACCTAAGATATAAGGGCATCACTCATTAGAAAGCAAACCAATCCCTTTACTCCCTGATCAATTTCAACACACATATTTCTTCATGTTGATTGAATATCGATAATTTTGATATCATATAAGCACAATTAATCCAAATTCCTTATAAAATAATAAAAGGAACATGATAAAGATTTCATTCATATTTCAAAGATTCCAAATGGAAAATTTAAGCCCCCTTCCACTTTATGCTTTTCCTATTTCATGAAACTCTCCATGAATACATTGTCCCAAAATGCCACTCACTTTGAATATGGACCATATATATTCAAGATTGTGATCTCTTCCCTAGTTTCCTAAGAATATAGCATAGTTAATAGAGAAAAGTTCCCTTCCCCAAATATCTTTCCTATTGATTTGAAATTGGATTAGGTGATTGCTTCTTCTTTTCCAAAATCAAATAAAATAAAACTAAGGACTGTGTCAATGCTTTGCAAGGTTAAAATGGGTCTTGAAACCACAGGTTTTACAATGACTCTTCAAATCATGAATCAACATTCATACGTAACTTAACATAATGAACATAACATCGCATAATCCATGTAGGAATAAAGAAGAGCAAGACAAAGTTTTGTTGACGGAGTTCACCCATCTTGGGCTACATCTCTAGGTCTGTCAACATGACTAGACCACACATATATTCAGTATCAAAATGAAGTACATAAGCATTTTCCTGCAGGTAAATAAGTGGCTATTACTCCTACAAGGTAATGTTCTCCTACAAAGAACTCTTACAACAAAAACAACTCAAAACATCTCCTACAAAGATGACATACTTCAACTGAAATGAGCTAAAAACATTATGTGGAGCCTTCAGTTCCACATTGAAGCACATAATCAGAACTTCATGTTAAGAGAAGTTAAACCTGAGCTAAACCTTGCTAGTTGCAGTTGCTACAGTAGCCTTCTGGAAGTGAGAATACCCCTACAAGGTCTTCTCCATGCCTAAATACCTCCTAGAATTGCTTCCAAATCCTCATTAATCCATACACCTTTAGTCTCAAACCTGAAAAAAATAAATAAAATGTGCTCAAATAAGAAATTAGAGGTTATCGATGGATTCAGAACATCCAAAAACCCCTAAGCAACCTCTTTCTAAACTCAATTTGGATAAAAACTCTAAAATTTATGAACTTCCAAGCTCTCTCATGAACTTGACTATTAACCATCCTACAAATTCGCCCTTCTGGCTCCCTATCCTACAAATCAGCCCTAAAAAACGCTAATGGAGTGACAATTTAGCCCTCCTCATGTACATTTTGTCAGACCATTAATTTAGCCTCTAACGCCTTGAGAACAAAAAATCAGGTTCTATGGGCACATAAGGCCATGGGTTGAGCCTTAACACCCGCCCTAGATGGTCAAGCCCCTTAAAACCTAGGTGAATGGCCATGTGCCTCCATGGAGTCAAGGGCAAGGCTAACATCCTGCCCTACCCACTGAGCTCCCAACCTGCTGCGCGCGATCATATCGGGTCATGAAATATGGGGCTGGTCCCCTTAAACTAGCGCCTCCACCAAGAACTTTTTGCATCAATGCCTGTGGTCGTGTGGTTGCTCTCATGACCAAGGTTTGGCCCCCTTCCGCTAGCACCTACTGCCTAGCACCTTTGGCCTCTACATTGTGGTCATGTGTGATGGTCAAACAACCAAGGGATAAGCCCTTTTCCTCTGCCCAAACTCTTTTGCAATTGTCGGCTCCAGGGTATGGTTATGTGCAGTGACATGTGACTAGAGCTAGGGCCGTAGCCTAGCACCTTCCATTCTATTGCCCATACTCTCAGCCGAGGGTTATATGTTGTGGGAAATGATCTGGGGCTAGGCTCTTAACACTCTGCCCTTCCAACTGTTGCGCTTGGGTTATGTTTGCAGTCCTATGGCATATTGTTGCGAGTGCTCAGACCTTGGGCTGGGGCTAAGCCCTAGCCCTTGGATTTCCTCCTCCATGGTCATGTGGTGTGGGGTGTGGTCGGGAGCTAGGGCTTAGCCCTGGCCCCTTCCCTCATATGTGCTCTACATAACCTTTTTATATTGGTTTTGGCCTATGTTTAATAAGGAACATAGCGTGACATGTTGGTAAGACTCTTTACTACTAAGTGGGATGTCTCGTGTTTGATCCTTGTGGTGTCCATCAACACTTGACCATAATTTTTTACTTCTATTAGGAGGCCACGTGGCTGCCACCCATTGGCCCACGTGGCTTCCACCCATTAGCCTTGGAAACCACTAATCAAATCATTGCAACCTTTAGACCAATTTGGATAGACCAAGTGTCAACTTGTAATTAGACCACATTGTATAGTCATCCTGCCTAGTCACCTTGCCCAATTAGCCTACGGACTGCATAGTCAACAAACCTGCATTTTTTTTGCTTGTTTGGGAAAATGATTAGAACACGATATCGAGAGTATACAATATTGGTTTTGAGCGATCCAAGTTGCATTGGATTCATATCGGTAAGCTCTTCGATTTGGTGCCAGTCTCAAGAAGTTCTAGGAACTTTAATTTTTGAGCTTAAAATTGATCACTTGATCACCTACTCATGCACCAATGGAGACCCCTCACCCATGGTCTCCTAAAACATAAATAAATATAGTCCATGGACTTTAAAAATTCTTCATAACACCAATTTATTTAAGGGATGAACCAACCCCTAACATCAAGTGTCATGAACTCCATGAAGCACCGTTGATTTGGGTATTTGATTTTAATAGAACCTCCTTTGCTAGTTTTTGCTTGGCTACTAAAATTTATTTTTTCTCCTTTTTCTTGTGCCATTAAAATAGAGGTTTTCCCACCCGGTTTTTAATTTAAAGGAGATCACAAAGCCACATTTCCTAAATTGTCTATCAAATCCTATTCTTTCATGGAATTATCTCTAGACTTGGGTCTAAGAGAGTGTCTAACACTACTCCCTAAGTAACCCTCACTTTCAAAGTTGGAAACTAAAAAATCCATCCGAGGAGAAGGCCCTTGGGAATGAATACATATAACTTCTGTAAGTTCCATTTAGTAACACATAACTCTAGTCCATGTTATAAACCTTTCACCTTTGAATTGATAAGGAACCAATAATTACAATTCACTTTGAGGGGGAAACCTCCTTTTTCAATAAATGCAATGTACAAGACAAGACTTGATGATCATGAGACTAGGTCTCCTCGGTATATATATAGTAGACAAAGGGTACAATTATAATAAAATGGGACCATGAAAGGTTTTAGCCTACATAATAATACAATAATAGAAATGTGATCACTCAATATCTATGGCTTGGTAAGGGGTTTTAGGATTAACATGGGGATTATATAAGACTTAACATGCCCCTTCACTTCAAACAAGTGTCGTCCTCAATAATTGATAATTGTTGGTGATTTTGCATGAATAAGTCATCTCCCATATCACCTCTTCCTTTGGTAGGTTCTTACGTTTGATGACATACTCCACAATTTCTTATTTGTTTGGTTGCTCAATCCTTGTTTCAAGGACTATTTATGCTCCTCGTATCGTTTCTCCTTATTCATTTATATATGGTACACTTTAGGTTGCAAATGAATAGAATAGTCATGATATCTAAAAGGTGGAAGACGCTTAGACTTTACTCCAAATACCATGGAATGATTGTTGATAACTTTATGGATATCTCCTGAGAGAGATGATATTGATGTTTGAACATTTAGTGAACACAATTGTGAAAATACACCCATGTGCCCCTTTTTGAGTAGTTTTGTCATTCCTTTGGAGATTATCAATTTAGATAGTTTCCCTTGGATACTTGTAAGCTCAATTTCCTTGTCTTATGAGGTAAATGTTACAAAGAGATATTGAAAATTAAAGGTCACTATTCCCAATGATTGTAAGCATTGAACCCCTAACACAACATCAACATCAACCATTTGTCTTGCAATCATGGGACTATCCAATAAATAATCCCCATATTGGCCTTAATACTATGGCATTCCCTCAAAACAACTTATGCTACCAACATCTGCAATCATTACTTGAAACTTTGGTGCTATATGAAACAATTAAGAAGTTTTGCTAATTTCTTAAGAGTGGTTCACGAACATTGGGTGGCCGTTACATCGACGGGAAAATACAGGAAAATAAACCTGAAGGGATCTACCCGCCAGCCAAACAAGTAAGGCCTAACCCCAAGGGTGTTGATGAGATTTGACCCTATGACCTCCCATTTGGCAAAGTACTTAGTAATAGGAACTCGACCAATTGAGCTAACACTTGGGGCTTAAGTTTTGCTAATTTTAATTGATGGAGTCATGGATATCGCCTAAATCAACCAACATTGTTACCTTTTAATTTTTGATACATCCTTCTATCTTGAGGGTTTGTGGAGTATTGATGTTTCCCATTGCATGAAAAACTATTGTTGGAGTAGTCTCTTCTTGCTCAAGATATTGTGATGGTTCCAATTCTTGATCTTTTTCTTCTTCAGAGTCAATGTAGAATAACCTTCTCTAATGTCATTTATGCCCCTTGTTATACTTGGTGTTACAATTGAAACATAGTCCTTATTCTCTTCTTTCATTCATTTTTTTATTTATTTTAAAACTTGTTGGTTGAATGAGGTTAGGAGAGGGAGCATGATTTTCTCTATAGTTGTTGGTGACCAATTTTCTAGTATCCATTTTCTCTTTCAAATTTCCTCGCTAGACTAACAACATGCTCCAGGATTTTAGGTTTAAAGAGACGCACCTCAAAGTGGATGATTTCCTTTAAAGTTCCCATAAAAAGGTATAACAAATTATTATTCCAAATATTTTTTACGCTAAGACTCAACTTTTGGAATTCTTGAATGTGCTACATAATTAAAACTTTTTGTCGAAGATTTACTAATTGACTAAAGAATGTATTGCTCTTAATATCCCTATAGTGTGATATCAATTCCTTTTTCCTTTGACAAATCCATTGATACCATACATGTTAGCCTTGTTCTAAAATCATGGATGTAATATTTATATTTTGCAAGGATGCCACTAAGTGTAGATCAAAGTATTACTCATGTTAGAGTCAGTCTTGTCAGTCCTCCGTCAGAGATCAAACCTATTTTTGCATTTCATTTTTAGGTGTCTCGCTCAATTCACTCAGTTGCATTTCGCTAGGGGCATGCCATAATCCGACGAAAGGACCTTGTTATCCATTCCCCTCCTGCTTTATCCTGTTAGCTTAGGTCTGTTGGTCGAATCAATTTTCAGGTCATTTACAGTCCTGTTTTGATGTCTAGATCAGAAAAAGAGTTATTTTAGTCACTAGGTCCAGGGTCTGGTCTTCAGAATGTCAAATAATGCCCGCAGGCCATCAGGATGTCTTCAATAAGTTTTCATTTCAGGATTGTCATTGTCAATAATGCTCAAAGATATTTGTTCTTCAAAACTCTGTTTTGAAGAAGAAATTGTCAATTTTAAGGTTTGCAATAAATTTGACATTTTATCATGGAGTACTTCACATGCAGCCTCTCCTGATCATTTGCCAAAGTCCAAAGGCCATCATCCCTACACAAATCAACCAAGAGGCTATCATTCAAGTTCAAAAAATCAGATGGAAATGAAAAACAAAGTTCACATTTGAAAAGTTCGAAGTGCCAAAGTTCTATATTATTGGAAAGAGAATTTGCCAAATGAAAACAAAATAAAAAAACCCATGTCATAAAGACATTTCTTGTGTCTTCGTATATCTTTCCCATACCAAAAGTTATGCAAAGGGTCAAAGTCTGCAACAATGGAAAGTGTGCTATTTTAAACCATAAATCAAAGTTCAGGTCATAATATTCATTATTTCTACAATCCATTTGCACGCAAGAATCATCAGTTAAGCCAAGAGGAAAATTGTGAAGGGTGAAAACAAATTTTTGGAACCGGACCGTTGGAGGAGGTTTTTTCGGTGCGGCACACAGAGCAGGTGGCGCAACGCACTGGAGGAGCGCGGCGCATTGGGAGAGATTGTCCAGTGTAATTCTGAATGGGCGCAGCGCACTAGGACCGCGCGGCGCGTTGGGTAAGCTGCGCGGCACACTCAGTTGGTTGGCCCGAAAATTGCCATAACGGCCTCCAAATGCCAAAATCGTGCCATTTTCTCCTGAATTCAAGTAGGTTGAGCTCCTCTTTCGTTGTTCACACCTTCAAGTTTATGGTGTATGTTATGGTTGACGTGTTGAGCTTCCAAATAAATGAATCATTTTGAATATCTTACATATAAGCTGCTGCCTAGGGTTTCAAACTTGTTTGCCATCAAGGTTACTATTTTCTATTATTTCTTTTATCCTTGATTCCCTTTGTTCCTTGACTCCATTGTTCCCTATCCCCTAAAATTACTAAACCCCTATCCTAAATTCCCTTTCCCAAACTTTTAAATGTGAAAAACCCTAAACCCTATTCCCACACCTAAGTCCTAAACCCCTCCCATATTTCCCAAACACTTCTCTCCCAATAATTCCTAATCCCTTGATATTATTGCCCCTTCCTAACAGTCCCCGTTTCATTTGTTTCCCCTTTGGTGGCAGAGTTTGCACACATCACTAAAAGAGCAGTCCAAACAGTTTTCATACACCAACACCTTTTTCTCCAAGGCAGTTTGAAAAACAGCAGTCATGGCATCTGAGCATTCATCTAATTATGAAATGAAAACCCAAAGTTACTCTCCCATGGAAGAACATGCACCCTGGAGGCCTCATAGAGGAGGCAGACATGTTAGAGAAGAACCAACCACCCTTATAGAATTGCAAGCCTGTCCTCTTGCCGTCTCTTGTTTCCAGTTTCGTTCATGTTATGAATTTTGTGAAAAGGTTGTTGCTGTTCAATTTCATCATGAGTTGGCTCGTCTATTCATACTACATTCACATGGAGATCATGTTACTTTGGCTGGTGTCACCTTCACACTTACACCAGAATCCATCTCACTCACCACCGGCATGCCTAACGTTGGAGAACCATGGAATAAGAAGCAGAAGATTGACCGGCAACATTATGAGCCATATATTAAACCCGGTTTCTTGAAGCAGCTCAAGAGAGTGTTCCCGTTCTGGTATCTCAAAGATGAATATGCTCCATTAATGAAATTAATCATGAAGTATTTCAGTTGTGAAGGTCGCTTCTCCCGAGTATATGCTTATCACATCAGGTTGCTCATGCATTTCACTCAGGTAAGGATGATGAACATTCCTTTTTTCATATGCTGGAACATAGAGAGGATGACCGCCCTTATGCAGCACAAGACCCCTGAACAACAGTTCAATAACATTTGCCATTTTGCTCTCATCAAGATTTTGGTGGTTCATCAGCTTGGATTACAGGGTATCACTTGGGATGATTTCATCTCTCGTGACTTTTTCAGAGCTCCGCAGGGACCTTTAGAGGTTAGGCATGAGACTGGGAGACCTTCTCATTAGCAAGAAGGCCATGATCCACACAGTGCTACTATATCGGTCTTCATTACATATCAGAAGGGCACGAGGCAGTTATTTGTAGCTGCAAAGCGAGTGTTATCTCCACTTGGGGTGGAAGGGGCCTCGCTTCCGACATCAGTGCCGTAGGTACAAGATCGAGGCAAGAGGCCAATGCATGATCAGGGGCCTTCAGGTGAACGAGAGACCAACTTCATTCTCATTCATGATGATGATACAGATATGGGCCCGGAAAGTGCCAAACTTAGAGAGATAATTCGGGAACAACAGACATAGATCAAAGCCTTATCTCTCAATTTGGAGAGGGCTAAGTGTATTATCACATACTTGGAGCAGAGGAATAAATAGCTCGAAGACGAGCAGGAGATCATGGAGTTGCAAAACATCCGCGAGAATCGCCGAGCTGCCCAACAGAGGAGGATTGAGCTCACTCCATTGGAGCAAGAGATTAATGATGACCAAGAGTCTTGGCTCAAGCGGATCAACATCCACCTGGAGAGACTACTGGAAAAGGCCAGTAAGGACAAAGCATTATTGAGGCATATGGTTTTCCATTACAGGGCACGCAATATGAGTTCCAAGGCTCGGATAAGGAATTTGAAGGCAAGATTGAGGAAAGCAATAAAGAAGCAAAAGAGGCAAAAGGAGCATGATCACCTTCGAATATTGGCGGAAGCATCTTTAGCCCAGCATGACACTTGATGAAGAAGATCCAGCACAAATTTCAAGAAATTTGGGGCATTTTGGGTATTTTGACAAATTTTGGCACTAAAAACAGAGTTTTTCTCCCTGTTTGTCGCGCCACGTGGCGCGCGCTTTTCCTAGGGAGCTCCAAATGGAAAAAAGTTTATATTTATGGATTTGGCATGAAAAATCATGACTGTTGGTGCATGGCCAAGAAGTTTGGGCAAATTTTGCGTCCCTAAAAGGTCAAAAAACACTCAAAAAATGACCTCACTGCCCCTATTTTTTACACACAGGAAGCAGTCTTGGGAGATTGTAGTTTTGGAGGGGCAAATGGACACCAAATTAAAAAATTCCACTTGGGTTGGAAAGTAGACAGGAAAGGCTTTCCAACAAGCTATCTTGGGCACAATTTGGACTTCAGGAAGTGCCTCAAACTCAGCCTCAAAGTGGCATGATGCATACAAGATTTGGCGCGGCGCACAGAGGATTTTTGCCCAATTTTTCACCTTCCAGCTCAGAAATTCGGCCAGTTTAGTTTTGCTTCCAAATGTAATTTTTGATCTAGCTTAATGTAATTGGATAAACATGATGTAATTTTGGCACTTATTTACTTGTTCTAGACGATTCATTCACTAAAAAGTGAAAATTAAATGAATGAATCAGTTTCCTAACATATAGAGGCAAATTGTTTTGACTACCTAGATTTTAGTTCCTTCTTTAGAATTGGTTGAAACAGCTCCTAGAATGATGAGCTCGACCCCTAGAGGCTTGGGAATGAGTTGGGCTAGTCCATATCATGTAATCTCTCAGTCATTTTCAGGGTTGGACACTTGGGATTGCTTTGGCATACTATTTTACATATTTTCTCTGCATTTTTGGCTAAGGAAAGACCAGGGTTTTGCAGCACTGTTTGGGATCCATGTGGCTTTATGTTTTGATGGTGTGCTTCTCTTAGTAATTGTAAGTTGTTATGTGTATCATTTTCCTTACTATCATCTTTTGCAATTGAACAAATGAAGTGATTAAGGTAGAATCCATTGATTGTCATGCTCTGCCTTTAAATTTGTTTGATTTTCCATGTTTTCATTTGTTTAAGGAGAATCCTTGAAACCTTCTTGCTCTCCTTAGCTCCTCATCAGTCTGATCTACCCATTCATTCCCTTTAAAAGCATTAAGACGATCGCCTTCCTTGCCCCAACCAGACCTCTGCAAAAACTGTGCCTCATCCCCAAGCCCAGATTTGCCTTTCGCTATTCCAACACAAAAACCCTCAAAAACTCAAATCAAAACCTTGTACTTCATACCTAGCCTAAAATTAGCTTCTATTTCAGTCATCTCAAGCCTCATCGATCATCTTTTGCCGAGATTGACCCGGAGAGAGCCCTCTCCTATCCTCGTAGGGCTAGCTACGAGGCTGAGCGTGGTTTGATGTGGACCTAGAACCTTGCCTTTCCAGCTTGAGGCAAATCTGGGCTCTAACATAGTGGCGACTCCGCTGGGGACGAAATGGTTTGCTTGTAGATTGTCTTGCCCCAGTACATGTATCAAGTTTAGCTCTGATTGTCGATTATGGATAACGATCAGACATAAGAAGGTTGAAATCATTCACCTGGCGACTCCATTCACTGAAGAATCCAGCAATCGGTGCTTCATGGTGACTCCACTGCAGAGAGATCAGTAGCTTTGAGATTTTCAAGATGGAACGGGTTGCAAGAAGATACGCTCCCATGAGCCGAGATCACATTCCAGGTTTTCCAAATAAAATTCCTAAGGTAGATTGGTCAAAGAATTTGCCTATGTTTAAAGATGATGGTAGGAAGGACGCTACTTTACATCTAGTTCAATTTCACATGCATATTCGCAAGTCGAAGGTTGATTTTCCTGAAGATTGCTTAATGAAGATATTCCTGGCCACTCTGGAAGGTGAAGCCCAATCTTGTTATGAAAGTTTGCCACCTGCTTGTATTTATTGCTTGAAATATTTTCATGCCATGTTCTTTGAGAAGTATAAAGACTCTTATCCATCATTAAATTTAGTTCATGACTGTTGCAAACATGCTTCTACTTTTATTGAAATCCTTGAGAAATACTATGAAGATGATAATTTCATGGATGATGAGATCATGGAAGCCCTGTATGAAAATCCATTTCAGCATCATAAAGACGATCATGAAAATTTGCAGCAGGATCAAGATTTTAGTACGGTGGAAGATGAAGGAATTTTGCATCTTGACAGTCAACAGGAATTACACGAAATGGATCAGCAGTATGAGGAAAATTTGTACACTCCTTCACTTGACATTAATGAAGACAATCACTGTTTGGACAATCATTGTTTGAGCAAGAGAAAACAAAAAGTATTATCTCCTCTGTCTGAAGACGAGATAGAGCAACTATTGAACAGTCATATTCCAGCTCAAATTAACGCAGATCTGTAATGTGCACATGGTCAAGAAGGTGATGGTGGAACTTCTTCCTCTTCTGAAAAGGATGATAGTCCTGTAAGCAGCTTTATAGATTAGCAGGTTGAAGATTTCCAAATGGCTGAAAATGATGACAGAGAAAGTGTCGTTTCAGATCTATCCATAGAAGAAGACAGCATGCAAGGAAGTCCAGTTCTAATTTCAAAATGTGATAATGTCAAGACAACTATTTCAGATCCAGATTCAGATTGTGATGACCAAGAATACCTCATACTGAATCCCATGAAGGAGAACTCTGCTGCTGAAATCATCTGGAATAAAGAAGACAGAGTTATGAATCCAAACATTCTCATGTCATCAGAATAAAGCCTTCATAAAGAAATAATCCAGTCAGCTCATGAATAGCAAGATGAGATCTTTATTCAAGTAAGTGAAACAGTTTCTTTGGATGAATTTATGGTAGATGATAGAAATGATAGTGTTGGGTTTCAAGAATCATTTGAAGTTGCTTTTCTCATGGTTGATGAATGTGATGAATGTAATGATAATCTGGCTGTTATATCATACGAAGATGATCAAGAATGTATTCAAACTACAGAAGATCAGCCCATTCAGGACTGCCTTTTACATTTTTCTTCCTATGTTTCATGTTTTGAAATGTTATTTGAAGAGGAAATCTGCTCATCTACTTGTTCAGAAATTTTTGAGGACCAGGAACATACTGAAGTACATTATGAAGAAAGATCAGAAATAAAAGAAATGGACACCTTGTTTCTTCAGCAGGAGGTAAATCTTCACGTTTTTCAGGATCCAATGGCAGATTTGTTGCAGTCAGCAGTGAAGGTCATTATTGCAGTATTCAGTGATGAAGAAGATCATGGTCGATTATATTTTTGGATGCCCAGTTACCAGTATCTATTGTTGACCAAGAGAACTGATCAAGAGAATCAATCAGGAAGGCATCTGCTTGATTGGTTACATTGGCATTTTGATATAGTTTGATTGTATTTTGTCTTGTAAGAAACACAGGTGGTCATGTACTACCACCAAGCTTTAAGTTTTAAGTTCAGGTCTTAGTCTTTTGAGTTAGTCTGTTAGAGTCAAGTTTTTTCAGTCATTTCAGTTTGCATCAAGTTAGTTTGAGTCAAAGTTCCAGTCAATAAACTGAGTCATGTCGGTTTGTCAAAATAATGGACTCCATAGCCCAATGGACGAAGGCATTGTTTGATCTTCCAAAGATCTGCTGTTCTTGGCACCTCCAAAGAGCTACCATCCCCATTGGAGCCAATGTTAGAGTCGGTCTTGTCAGTCCTCCGTCAGAGATCAAACCTCTTTTTGCATTTCATTTTTAGGTGTCTCGCTCAATTCACTCAGTTGCATTTTGCTAGGGGCATGCCATAATCCGACGGAAGGACCTTGTTATCCATTCCCCTCATGCTTTATCCTGCTGGCTTAGGTCTGTTGGTCGAATCAATTTTCAGGTCATTTACAGTCCTGTTTGATGTCTAGATCAACAAAAGAGTTATTTTAGTCACTAGGTCTAGGGTTCGGTCTTCAGAATGTCGAATAATGCCCACGGGCCATGAGGATGTCTTCAATAAGTTTTCATTTCAGGATTGTCATCGTCAATAATGCTCAAAGATATTTTGAAGAAATCATCAATTTTAAGGTTTGTAATAAATTTGACATTTTATCATGGAGTACTTCACATGCAGCCTCTCCTGATCATTTGTCGAAGTCCAAAGGCCATCATCCCTGCACAAATCAACCAAGAGGCTATCATTCAAATTCAGAAAACCAGATGGAAATGAAAAACGAAGTTCACATTTGAAAAGTTCGAAGTGCCAAAGTTCTACATTATTGGAAAGAGAATTTGCCAAATGAAAACAAAATAAAAAAAACCCATGTCATAAAGACATTTCTTGTGTCTTCGTATATCTTTCCCATGCCAAAAGTTATGCAAAAGGTCAAAGTCTGCAACAATGGAAAGTGTGCTATTTTAAACCAAAAATCAAAGTTCAGGTCATAATATTCATTATTTCTACAATCCATTTGCACGCAAGAATCATCAGTTAAGCCAAGAGGAAAATTGTGAAGGGTGAAAACAGGGTTTTGGAACCGGACTGTTGGAGGAGGTTTTTTCGGTGCGACGCACAGAGTAGGTGGCGCAGCGCACTGGGAGAGATTTTCCAGTGTAATTCTGAACGGGCGCGGCGCACTGGGACGACACAACGTGTTGGGTAAACTGCGCGACACACTCAGCTGGCTGGCTCGAAAATTGCCATAACGGCCTCCAAATGCCAAAATCGTGCCATTTTCTCCTGAATTCAAGTAGGTTGAGCTCCGCTTTCGTTGTTCACACCTTCAAGTTTATGGTGTATGTTATGGTTGATGTGTTGAGCTTCCAAATAAACGAATCATTTTGAATACCTTACATATAAGCTGCTGCCTAGGGTTTCAAACTTGTTTGCCATCAAGGTTACTATTTTCCATTATTTCTTTTATCCTTGATTCCCTTTGTTCCTTGACTCTGTTGTTCCCCATCCCCTAAAATTACTAAACCCCTATCCCAAATTCCCTTTGCCAAACTTTTAAATGTGAAAAACCCTAAACCCTATTCCCACACATAAGTCCTAAACCCTCTCCCATATTTCCCAAACACATCTCTCCCAATAATTCCTAATCCCTTGATATTATTTCCCCTTCCTAAGAGTCCCCGTTTCATTTGTTTCCCCTTTGGTGGCAAAGTTTGCACACATCACTAAAAGAGCAGTCCAAATAGTTTTCATACACCAACACCTTTTTCTCCAAGGCAGTTTGAAAAACAACAGTCATGGCATCTGAGCATTCATCTGATTATGAAATGGAAACCCAAAGTGACTCTCCCATGGAATAACATGCACCCCGGAGGCCTCATAGAGGAGGCAGACATGTCAGAGAAGAACCGACCACCCTTACAGAATTGCAGGCCTGCCCTCTTGCCATCTCTTATTTCCAGTTTCATTCATGTTATGAATTTTGTGAAAAGGTTGCTGTTGTTCAATTTCATCATGAGTTGGCTCGTCTATTCATACTGCATTTACATGGAGATTAGGTTACTTTGGCTGGTGTCACCTTCACACTTACACCAGAATCTATCTCACTGGCCACCGGCATGCCTAACGTTGGAGAACCATGGAATAAGAAGCAGAAGATTGACCGACAACATTATGAGCCATATATTAAACCCGGTTTCTTGAGGCAACTCAAGAGAGTGTTCCTGTTCTGGTATCTCAAAGATGAATATGCTCCATTAATGAAATTAATCATGAAGTATTTCAGTTGTGAAGGTCGCTTCTCCCGAGTATATGTTTATCACATCAAGTTGTTCATGCATTTCACCTGGGTAAGGACGATGAACATTCCTTTTTTCATATGGCGGAACATAGAGAGGATGACCGCCCTTGTGCAACACAAGACTCCTGAACAACAATTCAATAGCATTTGCCATTTTGCTCTCATCAAGATTTTGGTGGTTCATCAGCTTGGATTACAGGGTATCACTTGGGATGATTTAATCTCTCGTGACTTTTTCAAAGCTCCGTAGGGACCTTCAGAGGTTGGGCATGATATTGGGAGACCTTCTCATCAGCAAGAAGGCCATGATCCACACACTACTACTACACCGGTCTTCATTACATATCAAAAGGGCAGGAGGCAGTTATTTGCAGCTGCAAAGCGAGTGTTATCTCCACCTGGGGTGGAAGGGGCCTCGCTTCCGACATCAACACCACAGGTACAAGATCGAGGCAAGAGGCCAATGCATGATGAGGGGCCTTCAGGTGACCGAGAGACCAACTTCATTCTCATTCATGATGATGATACAGATATGGGCCCGGAAAGTGCCAAACTTAGAGAGATCATTCGGGAACAACATACAGAGATCAAAGCCTTGTCTCTCAATTTGGAGAGGGCTAAGTGGATTATCACATACTTGGAGCAGAGGAATAAACAGCTCGAAGACGAGCAGGAGATCATGGAGTTGCAAAACATCTGCGAGAATCGCCGAGCTGCCCAATAGAGGAGGATTGAGCTCACTCCATTGGAGCAAGAGATTAGTGATGACCGAGAGTCTTGGCTCGAGCGGATCAACATCCACCTGGAGAGACTACTGGAAAAGGCCGACAAAGACAAAGCATTATTGAGGCGTATGGTTTTCCATTACAGGGCACGCAATATGAGTTCCAAGGCTTGGATAAGGAATTTGAAGGCAAGATTGAGGAAAGCAATAAAGAAGCAAAAGAGGCAAAAGGAGCATGATCGCCTTCAGATATTGGTCGAAGCCTCTTTAGCCCAGCATGACACTTGATGAAGAAGCTCCAGCCCAAATTTCAAGAAATTTGGGGCATTTTGGGTATTTTGACAAATTTTGGCACTAAAAACAAAGTTTTTCTCCCTGTGCGCCGCGCCAAGTGGCGCACGCCTTTCCTAGGGAGCTCCAAATGGAAAAAAGTTTATATTTCTGGATTTGGCATGAAAAATCATGACTTCTGGTGCATGGCCAAGAAGTTTGGGCAAATTTTGAGTCCCCAAAAGGTCAAAAAACACTCAAAAAATGACCTCACTGCCCCTATTTTGACACACGGGAAGCAGTCTTGGGTGATTGCAGTTTTGGAGGGGCAAATGGACACCAAATTAAAAAATTCCACTTGGGTTGGAAAGTAGACAGGCAGGGCTTTCCAACAAGCTATCTTGGGCGCAATTAGGACTTCAGGAAGTGCCTCAAAGTGGCACAACGCATACAGGATTTTGGCGCGGCGCACAAAGGATTTTTACCCAATTTTTCACCTTCCAGCTCCAATTCGACCAGTTTGACTAGTTTTGCTTCCAGATGCAATTTTTGATCTAGCTTGATGTAATTGGATAAACATGATGTAATTTTGGCACTTATTTACTTGTTCTAGAGGATTCATTCACTAAAAAGTGAAAATTAAATGAATGAATCAGTTTCCTAACATATAGAGGCAAGTTGTTTTGACTGCCTAGATTTTAGTTCCTTGTTTAGAATTGGTTGAAACAGCTCCTAGAATGATGAACTAGACCCCTAGAGGCTTGGGAATGAGTTTGGCTAGTCTATGTCATGTAATCTCTCAGTCATTTTCAGGGTTGGACACTTGGGATTGCTTTGGCATACTATTTTACATATTTTCTCTGCATTTTTGGCTAAGGAAAGACCAGGGTTTTGCAGCACTGTTTGGGATCCATGTGGCTTTATGTTTCGATGGTGTGCTTCTCTCAGTAATTGTAAGTTGTTATGTGTATCATTTTCCTTACTATCATCTTCTGCAATTGAACAAATGATGTGATTAAGGTAGAATCCATTGATCGTCATGCTCTGCCTTTAAATTTGTTTGATTTTCCATGTTTTCATCTGTTTAAGGAGAATCCTTGAAACCTTCTTGCTCTCCTTAGCTCCTCATCAGTCTGATCTACCCATTCATTCCCTTTAAAAGCATCAAGACAATCACCTTCCTTGCCCCAACCAAACCTCTGCAAAAATTGTGCCTCATCCCCAATCCCAAATTTGCCTTTCCCTATTCCAACACAAACCCTCAAAAACTAAAATCAAAACCTTGTACTTCATACCTAGCCTAAAATTAGCTTCTATTTCAGTCATCTCGAGCCTCATCGATCATCTTTTGCCGAGATTGACCCGGAGAGAGCCCTCTCCTGTCCTCGTAGGGCTAGATACAAGGCTGAGTGTGGTTTGATGTGGACCTAGAACCTTGCCTTTCCAGCCTGAGGCAAATCTAGGCTCTAACAACTCCATCTAGAATATCCATGTTATATGATCATGACCATAAAAAATTCTCATATAAATCTTCTAAATGTAGTAATTCCTTGATGTTGACTTGGCGCCCTAATGATGTGGATCTTGGATTGAAAATTCATCACTATGGTTCTATAATTCGTTATTTGTGCTATCTAATTGTGATAAAATACTCCCCATGTATGATTGAGTCTCAACACCGTGCTCCTCCTTATGTTCATGACTTCCTTGGATCTCCTTCCTTTTGGGTCATCATTTAATAAAATGATTTATAATTCTTTTATGGATTTTTTTATTTCTTCCTTACTTTCGTTCATATTCTTTTCCATTTCATCCATCATTTCTTCATTGTTTTTATTCATCTTCTTTTTCATTTCATCCATCATTTTTCTTTTAAGTTTTTCTTGAGAACCTTATCAATCCACATTTTTCAACATACAACCATCCATTTCAATAACTTTTTTCTCTGGTTGGGAGAACCTAAATTCTAAGCCTTCACTTTTTTCATCAATCCTGGATGAGCCCTTAGGAGGTTTAATTGGTTTGATATATTTTGGATATTTCTTTGGAGATATGTGAGAAAAAAGTAATGTTACTCCTTTTTATCACAATTTCTAGTCACCCAAAAGAATGGATCTTCTAATCAAAAGTTATGTCACTTATAAGTTACATACCGCTAATACCTTAATTTGGAGAATCTAGGAACAAATGACCCTTTTATTGATATACTTATGAGATTTGAGCCCTTTTGAATCTAAAACATTGGTCTTTAATACTCTGATATGTCTTCTCTACAATTCCACAGGTTTGACCGGAATTTGATGTGCCAAGTGAATGTTATGGTTAGTTCCCCAAAATTTGTTGATTTTTGACCCCCTAGAGAAAACTTGTATAATGTGCCACGTATCCAATTATTCAAATATAATTATGAAATATTTACTTCAGTTACTTCCATATGTTTCCTAAGATATCTGGAAATTTCATAGTCTGAAAAGTCCTAGAAAAAAGTTTGAGCAAAAATATGACGCCAACTTGTTTGAAATTTATATCAAGACCATTTAGAAACTCTCAATTCCACAGGGCATATATTTGAAGTATATTAAACCAAACTCTAGAATTTTTACCACATATACCTAGAGATATATCCTCTATCTCCTCAAAAATTTATGATTTGAAGCATCCTTGAGAATAATTTATATTGAAAATGTCAAATTGACTTGTTTGAAACTGCTTTTAGGAGCATTCAAGAATCATAACTTCCTCAAAGCATATCTATGAAAGCATATTGAATCAAACTCTGAAATTGTTATCACTTGTACCTGGTAAGTTCACTTCTCTCCCTTCAAAATGTCACGTTCTGAAACATCCTCAAAAATTTTTAATACCAAAAATGCCAAACTAACTTGTTTGAAATTGATTTCAAGAGCATTTGGGAACCCTAATTTCCTTAAAGCAGATATGTGAAAGTATAACAAACCAAGATAAAAAAAAAAAAAATTAGCTAGATGTTCCCTGAGGTATCTCCTCAATATGCTCCAAATTTTGCAGTGTGAAGTTTATCTGAGAGGATCTTGGAAAGGCCTAAAATTCAAAGTTCCCAAAACTCAATGGAAATGATGACATGTCGAAGAGCTTGATGAGACAATTCCAACACAACTCGAATCACATCGAATGGAGCCCATATGGGAAAGTTACGAGGTTATGAAGTTCATGTCAAACAACGTAAAAGAAGTTTACAAGGTAGCCATGTGGCAACACCAAGAGGCGCTATGTGGCACTGCATGGTTGACATGTGGAATAGTGACAAGTTGACACTGGCATTAGATTGATAAGGTGGCAATGATGTGGTATTCATTGGCGAGTTGATGTGGAGTCAAAGTATACAATAATTGAACCAATCATGTGGTGCCACGTGGCACCTCGAGTTTGGTCAAAATGCGTTCGAGAGTCAATTAGTTAGAGCCATGTGTTTTGAAACCCTGACCTCCTCAAATCCTGCCAAAAAACTAACCATCAAGCCACATGTGTTGGTTGTCAATAGTATTGACCAAAGTTATATTTAATTTTGATTGTAATGTCTAATGTCAAAAAGGGGAGAGGACATGAGTTTGACCCCATGATATCCCACAATGACCAACAAAATTAAACAAGGACCTTCACCTGATTAGGCCAACAATATATTTTATATGTACCGAGGAAAAATGACATATTAGATATTTTATAGGGTTCAAATGTGGGTATGGTTATAACTTCCCACCAAACGAACAAGCCATCAATTTTAGCCAACACACCACAAATTCAAATACGAATGGGTCGTCTAAATGTTTTAAATAATGTGATTTGATACAATATTACAATGGACCAACAATATGATATGTTACATGGGATGTAACATTTTATATAAATAAAATGTAACTAATAGATCAACACGTTGAGGTTGTAACAGGCCCACGTCATATAAGATGATAAGGGATATATTTAGAAAGATTGACAACAACCTATAGTTTGGATTTGAAATATTATTTCCAGACTTGTGAATCATAACAATAGCGGGTGGTTTGACCTTAGGCAGGTTCAAATCAACAAATTTATATATTAAAGTGGATGGTCATTGCATAAATAGTTGTGAATGTTGAATGAAAGAACAAAGACGAGAGTTTAAAGTGAGTGTTTAAGCCTGAATTTTATGTTTGTAAACCAAGTGTTTTGGAGCTAAAACTTGCAGCGACCGAAGGAGTTTTGGTGGCATTTGGAGGCCACTTCCCGGTGGTAAAGAGCTTTATTTTGATGCAGGTTTTGGAGGCATTTGCTCATTGTAATTGATTTTCAAAGCTTTAATAAAAGAAGGCCACTCTCTTGGAGATAAGACTCATAGATGTAGTTCATACTGGATGAACTCCGTTGTCAATTAGTTGTGTCCTTATTTTCTCTTCTTCTTGATTCTCTACATTTCATCTTAATTTGCAACTTCGTTTAAGTCGTTTGTGATTGATTGAAATTTATTTATATTCACATTTTAAATAGATTAAAAGTAATCATTCATACTTGAACAATTTAATGAACCAAGTCATTTAATGATCCTGAATCAGAAGTGTCCTAGAAAACGGTTATAGTGAAAATGATAGGATGGCTCATTTGAAGCAACAAAACCCTAGGATCATAAGATCTGACACTAAATGTTATAAGCATTTCGCCTTAAAATTGATAAGAAAACAATAATTATTGTCCAATTTTGAAGGGAAAACCTCCTTTTCCAATGAATCCAGTGTACAAGACAAAATTTGATGATTCTAAGACTAGGTCTCCTTAGTATATGTAGAGGAGTCAATTGATACAATTATAATAAGATGGGACCATGAAAGGTTCTAGCCTACATAACAATTTGACAATATAAATGTGATCACTCTATATCTAGGGCTTAATAATGGGCTTAATGTTGAAATGGGGATTATATAAGGCTTAATGGTCCCAAAGAGACATAAACCCCTCTTTCATTCTCTACCATACGCCTATGGTCAATCTTTACATAATATCCATTTAAGGGCCTATCATAAGAACGCGCTTATTCCTCAATGGAACATGCAAAGGAGGAATGGAGAAATGCTTTCTCAATATAGGAGAAATGGAAAACTCCTTGTACTATGAAGATTCCACATTTGAGGTTAACTCTATTTGATTATTGTCCGTAGATTTTTGAGGTTCTTGGTTCCTTTGAAAAATAGGTGATGGTCCAACTTCCTTCGATGAACCCTCTTCCACAAAAGCTTGAGTATGCCAACTTTATTTCCAGATGAACTTCCTTAATAGAACAAAAATCCTCTTTTTTAATCTATTTAGCATGATTGAAATTCAACCCACCATTTAAAAATAGGTGACATATCCATGACATCTCACACATCTAAAAGGAATGTTAGAATAATCCAAAGTTTTTGAGTGAGAGATGGACCTCCATAAGACCATCCTTAAGATAAACCCCCTCTAGAATTTTCCCAATGTTCATAATCCCTATCTCCAAATAACTCATGTTTGTATCCATAAAACACCCTAGGAAATTTCCAATCTCTTTAAATACATATAAAACCCAAAATTTTAGGGGTAATTATAAAAGTCTTACTGATATTGGAACTATAAAAGACTTCTTCAACCTCACATAAAAAAATGGGAATAACCTCATTAGTGATATTAGAGTTGAATGTTGCTGCCACGACTTTCCCAACGCCTTCAAAACATGTTTGGCCTCCTTTAGGGTAAAGGTCATCCATCCTCAAGCCAAAATATGAAATTGAGCCTATATTCGAGAATTGGCTCCTAGTGCCATTGAAGCCAATCCTTCAAAGATTTGTCACCTATCTTTTGATTTTGAAGCAACCTATTCAATTCTAAGACAAGAATCTAACAATTCACTGCATGTGGATATCTTCCTAGATAGCCAAATACAATAAAGAGTCCTTCTAATGAGCACATTGTCTACAAATCCCCATCTTGTCTAACTCATTCCACTTTTCCAACCTTCCATTGACTCTTGAATGTTTAGAGAGAAACCCCCTAACAACATATATTATGGGAGAACTAATAACTAATTCCAAAATATTGAGTAAAACCCCCAATGTTGAATTCTCCACATAAGGGTTCCATGGATTTTACTATAGGACCCCCCACTTATGAGATATGGCACAAAGATTTGTCCAAAAAACATATCTACATACACAAAAGGACAAGACATAGGTGAAATAGTTAAATAAGAAACACACAAACCTTTAACCAATCCCAATGCCCTTGTGGTACTTTGGTCCATGTAAGGCACAATTAAGACCTGTGTTAGGGCCTTTCTAGATCAATAATACTTTCCTATCCCAACCATTGATGGTCTTGGTGTTAGAACCAAATATCAAATCTACATCATCCATAGAGGAAAATAGGCCCTCATCCTTGATTTTCCCCATACTCGAGTGATTTGGAATGATGCCTTAAAAGATCCCCAGCTTTAATAGTACATCCTTTGAATAATTGAGAAGGCTTTCATACATTGTGGTATATATTTTTTATGATAAGTCTAAGAACAATGATCCAAACTCCCATGGATCCCTAACATCATAACCACTCTAACCCTAACCATCTCAATCTCTTAGATTGCAAATTACTTCTTAGATCCAATTCTTATGGCTTATTACATTCTCTAAGATCAAAATATAGACTTTTAGGCCATAACATTTTCTAATGTCGAAAGATAAAGCATTACACCATAATTTTACCTTTGGTTCTTAGGCAATGTATGGGGCCCTCAATGTTGTAAAGGGAATATTTTCCTTGTAAGTGGGACATGGTGTCCATTTTAATGTTTTTAAGACCAGGGATTGTTTTAAGGGCCCATTCCATGTCTCACATTGAATATACAAATTCTAAGGCCATATTATGTACCTATAGGATCATGTAGGCATCCATAATGCCCTAGATGACCACACACACCCCACATAGGGGGTCATTAGCCTTAAAGTTAGATATGGTCATCATTTTGAGGATTATTTCACTAAGGACCATTTAATGCTTTAGTATAAAACTTTAAGATCTTAGGCATGCCATCTATCTCTAAAGGCTAATAGGTCGCATGTAAGCCCTTGAGGCATATCACATGCTTTGAAACTTTGCTAGTGATAATTATGCCATGTGTTAGTGATCAATGAGAAGGTGGATTAGGTAAATAGTGGCTTTGTTCAAGGACAAGGCTTACTACATTAAGGGTGCAAGTCCTTAATGTGTTAACATCCTCCTTTGTCATTATCTTTGAGTTATTTGTGGGTTAATTTTGAAATTGTCATTTATATTAATATTATAATTTTGTGTGTGTTAGGATCATTGTGAGTATGTGTTATGAATGTTCCCACATACACAATGATTATGGGACAAACATAATTCATATTTTATTACTTAATCAATAATTTTTCTACTTCCATAGCTTTCTTTGGAATAGTTCTTTTCATGATGTTAGTGTTGTGGGTTAGATGCACTAGTGAACATGCATGGGTTAGGTGCATGGCGCCCTATGTTGTTAGAGAAAACATGAGCCAAATACATGTACTATAATATTTTAATAGGTTAATAACCTCAACCATTGAAATATTAGAGTTGCATCTAACCATTGAAATATTAGAGTTGCATCTAACCATAGTCAACATTAATGTCCTCAATCAACTTCTTAAGTATAATTTTCTCCTATGCCTTTTTTGTCAAATTAAGACACTTTGTCTTATTTAGGTGTATGGTTGAGTAAAGGGTATATGTATAGATTTGAACAATGACCACCAAAATGATAAGTAGGACTTGGGTTATCTTGGTATGCCCTACCCCACCCCAATTCATGCTGACCATGCTAGCCCATTTATGTAATATTGTCTTTGTTAACTCAGATTTTGTCACTCATGTCATTCCATATATATAACAATTGTCACAAGACAATGATTTATAAGGGATTATCTACACTAAATATTTCTAATTTAGATAATAAATTATTTGGGTGCATATCTATAGATTAATGTGGTAACATCCTCCCTCATTCCAATACTAACATTGACCATGGTTTTGGTATTGTATCTTATAGGATGTGTCTATCTCATGGTTTTTATCTATATGGCATTTTAAGTAATCTAACCACAATATCTCATGAGACAAAGATTGTAAAATTAAATTTTAATTTTCTTCTATTTGTATTTTTTGATGATATCTTTAATTTCATTTTCTTCATAAGCACCAAATTGTTGAAAATACAACAATAAATTCCTAATTTAATTTTGCCTTAATTAAAATAGGAGAAATTTGAATTTCAATTTTAGTAAAATACACGGAGGAATTTAACTGAAGTGATATGGCTCTTATCACTCAATTAAATCAATTAATTCATGTTGGAGACACTTGAGTTTAGTTTTACATGATTGATTGCTAATTTGTAGCAATCTAGTTCAGTTAATTTGAGTTATTGTCAATGTAACTAGTTCTCAATGTTAGTAGAACTAGTGAAGGTTTAGTCAAGGGCGTGTAATTTTTTTCACATTGAGTGCTCATCCAATTAAACTAATCAATCAACCTAAATGAACTCATGCATGCAGAGAATTCGAGTTACCCAGTTGAGATTGGAGTTCAAGGGTAGTGTACTATCAGTTGTAGACAATTCCAAATTGTACAGGTGGTGCATGCAGTCAGAGAAGGGGCCTACAGGGATTGCACAATTCTAATTGGGAATTTCCCTAACTAATAAGGGGCTAATTCCTTGAGGAAAAATGCAAGGAAATAGGGTTTTGGGTAGGCTTGGATTTGGTTAAGTATTGACCAACGTTTGTCTAGGAAGTAGTGAGATAGATTGTACTAGTGCAGAGGTTGTTCGGGCTTGAGCAAGCATTATATTTATTCTCTATTTTCTAACTAGTGCAATACAAATAGGAAGGGGTTTTGAGTAGTTTCTTTCCCCTTAGATAAATCTTTGAGCATATATGATTGAACCTTGTTTCATGTTGAAGTTGTGATTTCTTGATTGTTTAATTGTTTCTGCCGATGAGTAGAGTAGATTCAAGTCTTTTGTTTTAATTGAATCTACAAGGAATTTCTACACAAATCACTTAAAACATGCCTTGACAATGCACATAACTATGTGAGTATCTAGTACCAAATTGGTTAAATGGTATGGGTTGAGAGGGATGTCTTTCTTGTGGATTTTACATTGCCCGTAATTTTTGGGGAGTTGAGGGTTATTTGAGAAACTTCTTAATGGAGGGTCAAGAGAGGGGGACTTAATGGCTTTATTAACAAGATTGGTGATTTGGTTGGTGGAATTCCTTGAAAGAGGTTTGTAAGAGGAAGAGGAAAGAAAATCGAGTAATCAACTTTGATTCAAATATGTTCATTGTAATGATTGTATTATCTTTATCAACTTAAAGGATGACAACAATAAGGTTATCATTTAGCTAATATAGTGCTTGGATTTTTTTGTTTTGTTTTGTTTGGAAGTTTCTATAATATTTAATTTGAATGTAATTGTGCCTAACCTCTTTTATTTCATGAGTATGAAGTTAGTGAGTGATAGAATCAATGTAGTAAAGAATGTCATTGATGGGAATTTCATGAGGGGAAATAACATAACTAAACAATTTATGAAGAACATTGATGGTGGGCAAGTCAATTATAGCAAGGAAAGATAATAATTGTGGAAGAGAAGGGAGTGGAAAGTGCTGAGGTGGGTGTAAGGGGACATTGAGATTTTGTGTGTGTGTGTGTGTAAAGCAAATTGTGTTATTGAAAAGGAAAAGTTATATCAAAAGGAATTCAGAGTTCATATTAGTCTCTCCCCAAGGAGACCAGACCACGCCCAAAATTAGACCTTGTGGAGGGTCGAAGGAGACATAAATAACATAACATAACTATAAAAAAACAAACTTATACTACAGATTCTACCAGTTTGATCATAAACATATTTAGAAACCCAAATAAAGTCAGAGATAAAAGTCATAAGGTAATCAAGGTATTATCTTAGAGTAAGAGCATCGGGATTGGGCTCACATGATCTCAGGAGGTCTTAGCATCATTGGCGAGATTCCCAAGTGTTGTTCAACGTGGTCTAATCGTTAATCCGTCATGTCTAGTCTATAGTCGTCATGCCTGAAATGCCCATGGATATGGTCCAGATTCTAAAGCATGTCCCTTCTTGCTTCATGGCCATCCATTATCACTCTTCCCAAGAGGTATTTCACCATCCAATAGAGATTTACAACCTGCATGTATTTGCTCATCCAAATTCATGTCTTTTTGGTGTTAGGGGCCTAAGATTCCCATTCTACCCTTGCCGTAACATCTAAGATTGTCGCTCAATGAGCCACTACTTCCTATTCTATCCAATTTTGTCCCTCTTGCAAATGTAGGGGAATTTGATCCTGGTATCGGGATGTAGATTCTTCAGCCCTGTTTTTTAGGCTGGTGTTCTCTCTTTAATCTCTTGCTGCATAATACATAAAACCTATTCTTGCACGCCCCCTCTCTTTAGGCATGGTAAAACTATTTTATGTGAATATGCCTAGAATTGGGTACCGGTTCTACACAAACCAAGTAATAGTATTTAACCAAGCAGAGAGAATATGTTGGTCCTCGACAAAAGGAGTGACATATTTGCATCCCACCACGTCAGTTTTCCCAGCAACTTGAGAAGTGAGAGAATTGAACATTGTTTACTCCCTCTAGAGAGAGTTCCTCGACTCGAGACTGAAGCCGAGCAAGTCTGCCACCTCCACTACACTGAAAAAGAAAAGGGGACTGTATCAAGCTCTGTCAAGACACCACATGTAAGAATATGGATCCACCCTCGTCTAGGGAAATCTCTCCAAGTCACTTTACCTTTATATTGAGAGAGCTACCACTGTCAACCCAACTCCACCAATATAAGGAGAAATAGATGCACTTAAAAAACCTTTCTCGCCACCACAAACCAATGTATATTGCAAGACTCCAGGGGCCTTCCCACACCACCCAACCTCTACTACCAAGGAATTCCCCCAAATGAAATTCTCTAATTACCTAAAACCTCACAATATTTTATCTCTAGCCACCACCCTCGTAAGGAAACAATAATATATGTGTATATCCAATTCTGACTATAAGGGAGGAGAGTTTCATGATATACCTATAAAAAACTGAATGTTTCCCTAGGTTACTAAGAAAAGCCATTTGTTCGAGTACCAGTTACCTGGGAGAGGCGAACTAAGAAGTTTTTGTGCTTGTTGATAACTCCACCACTCCTAGTTTTCCGACTTTTGCTCGCTTACCCGGTGGCTGAACAAAGCAAGTGTTAGAACTTGTACCCACCTATCCCCTAATAACACGTGAACTCTAGGCTTAGTGACGACCACCCTCATAGAGTTCCCACAACAAATGTTGGACTATATCTCCCTTGCCCCAACCATTTGGAGGGTTACGCTCAACCCACTGTAAACCTCTACTTTTATTCTCCTTCCTTGTTCTCGATGCTTCTTCATACCTTGCATCACTGAAACATCTATCATTTTAATGAGATGCACTTGTTGCCTTTCCACTTCCACCATCTTGTCACGCATGCGCACCATAATTTCACAATCCTTCACATGATTTTGGCCATCCCTCTCTACTGTTTGGTGACCATTCTATTGAGGAATTGCTCACTGCCTTAACTCTGATGGCATGGTCAAGCTAATAACATGTATTGTTATGGTAACCATCCCCTCCTTTGCCATTGAATTCCATCTGTTGGGCTCTTTCTTCAACCAATTCTCCCACTCCAACTTCTTCATCGTGTACATCATTGGATTGTGTAAATGGTTCATGACCCCATGACAAAATACAATGCTAGCATATGCCATTTGCAAGGGGTGTGTTGCCACATCTCCTGCCTATTGGTTAGGTGGGGTAGTGGCAACCCCCCTCCACCCCCCCTCTCGTCACCCCATCCAGGGGAGGGGAAATTTAGATTTAAGATTAAAATAGAATTAGATTTGACAATTTTAACCATAGTGAATGAATAACTCATTGGACTATTATGGGGATCAAACCTTTTGACTGCCACTATAACACCAAGCGTATATCCAAGAGTATGATATTATTTTATTATTACTAATAAAATTTGAATAAGATGGTGCTGTCTTATTGTCCAATTCAAAAAAGGAGTTATAATTTGATTTAGAATAAAATTATCGTTTAATTCATGGAAACAAACACAATTCAATCTATGGTGACTTTGCTTCAAAGGCCAATGTCTTTTTTTTTTTTCCAAAGGAAAAATCGTAATCTTTCATTATTTTTGAAAAATTACATATAGTAGATGCTTTGTAGCATATGCAACATTTGGCCCTTAGCCATATCAGTGTATACAAGTCAAAAATATATACATCCATGTCCATTTTAAAAATGGCGCTGAGTAATAAACATATTCACCACACAGGGCGATAGCATAATATATAGTCTGAAAATAAAAACATACTATGATATATACAATGAATAATATTATGTATGGATATGTCCCAAAAATATTTAGGGCCTATCTGTCCTATGATATCCCTGATCAATATAAGGCTTGTGATAGTATTGGTACCGGGTTGTACCCCTCTGCTCCTGAATCATCCACTGGCTTTTGGGTAGTAGTGTGGCCTCCTTGGAAAGCCTATCAACGCTTTTGTTATGTTCCCTGTAAATGTGATGACATGAGATGGAGTTAAACTAAGATTTGAATATGACCACTTCATCCAAAATATTTCTAAGAGTGTGTGCATGGCAGGAAGTGATGTTATTGAACTAATTTATAATGATTTTTGAGTTTCCATAAATCTATAGATTGATGCAGTCATGGCCTAGTGAGAAATGCAGTAAATGTCGGAGGGTGATTAATTCAACATAATTGTTTGTCCCTCCTCCAAGTCCTAGCTTGACCTTGAAATGATGATGATCAGATAGATACAATAGGAAACCTCCCCCCACACCCATGTTCCTCTGCAACACCATCAAAGTATGCCTAGGGGATAGATTTATCAATGGGTTCAGGTGCAAGTGGTCGTCGAGGAATAGGCACTGTGAAATCAAGCAGTTCATGGTAGGCGGAAATGATCTTAGCAGAAATAATCTGTCATCTAGCAACACCATCCTCGAAGATAATTATGTTATGGGTCAGCCAGATAGACCAACATATAAGCAAAGGGAGGCAAAGTAGTTTTGATCCATGATGCATGGTATACCAGTTTCTCCAGGCATGATTTAAGTTTTCCCCATCCCAACTGCTAGCAAATTGGATCGATGTAGAGATGGAATGCCAAAGGCTTACAATAGAACCACATTTTAGAAAAAGGTGTTCAATTGTTTATGAGGCCTGCTTACAGAGGACACACCAGTGTGGTCCATATATGGCACGATGGGTTAAATATTCCCTAGTGGGAACTCTTTTACTAAGCACACACCAGAAAAAGAGCCTGGTTCTTGGTGGAGTTTTAAGCTTCCAGATGGTCTGCCACCAATCTTGAGTAACCTCCGACTGTCTGCTATTAATCAACCCGAGATAACCAACTTTTGGAGTATATACTCCTTTATCAGCTAAGCACCAAATAAGTTCATCAAGTCCCTCCTTAATTCTGATGTGAGATTCATTTAGTTCAAAAGTATAATTTTGCCATGTTTGGTGCCATTGGGGTGGGATACCAAGTAAGTGAGCAGACTTCCATCCCTGTGCAAAAATGGAGGTATTATCCTGATCTGCAATGTGAGCGATAAATTTGATGTCTCTATGATTTAGAAGGTGGATAAGCTCTCTCGGAAGATGGTGTCGATCGCCTCCACCAGTCCAGGGATCAAGACCGATGCAAGCTTTTGAACCATCATTTATCCTCCGGGCCAAATTATTGTGGATGATAGGTAAGGAGTGAAGTAGAGCTTTCCAAACAGAAGATATGCCAATCCTAGACCATCTTGGCAAATGCACCCAGTCCATGAGCTGTAGAGGCCAAATGTATTTGTGATAAGTGACAGTGGTCCAGAGGTTCTGTCCAGTGAGTAGTGTCCATCCCATTTTTGCAGCAAGAGCCTGAGCAAAGAGATTTAAATCTTTTAATCCCCAACCTCCCCATTTTTTAGGCAGAGCAATCTTATTCCAGCTAACCCAGGAATAAATCTTCTTATCTTGATGACCATTCCATAGATATCTGCTACATATATGTTGAAGGCGAGCAAGGATGCTTATGGGAATCCATGCCAAAGCCATCTAGAAAACATGCGTGGCCTCCAATACAGAGCACTAATCTTCTTGCTCTAGATAAGAATCGATGACACCAATTTGATAGCCTTTTCTCCAACTTAATGACCAACCATATCCAATCAACAATTTTTTGACATAGGGGTTTGATCCATAACCCGAGGTATTTAAAACCCTGATCAAGTGGGAGGATGCTATATGGGAAGTGCTGCTGAGCATATCGAGACTCCTAGATGGAAGTGTGGGCTAAGGTTATAGTGGATTTCCCATGGTTAGCCGTTATGCCTGTAGCCCGAGAGAAAAGGGAGAGTACATTAGAAAAGGAGGCAGAGTCTCGTATGCTACCATCAAGAAAAATGAAAACGTCATCAACAAAAAGTAGTTGAGTGAGGTAACATAGGTCATTCACTTTTAGTCCAAACAGTCGACCATTTCTCTTTCCCTGTGCAAGGAGCCGACTGAGTCCTTCCATGACAATAAGGAAAAGAAGGGGAGATAGGGGGCATCCTTGTCTGAGTCCTCTCTCGGCATGAAAGAAATGTGAAGCAGATCCATTGATGAGTACACTAAAGGAGGCTAAGGTGATGCAAGACATGATCTAGGTGATGAAATCATGGGGGAAGCCCAGATGAATGAGAAGCATTTTGATGTAAAGTCAGCTAACACGGTCGAAAGCTTTTGCCAAGTCAATCTTTAAGATGATGCCCTTTAGCTTTTTGGTCCTGATCGAGTGTATGGCCTCTTGAGCAGTGCCAATGGCTTCGTGGATCTGTCGATTCTCAAGAAAAGCAAATTGCTTGGGTGATATATGGAGAGAGAGGATGGGCCTAATCCCGTTGGCAATAATCTTTGCAATGATTTTGTAGAGACAATTGCAGAGAGAGATGCGGTGAAAGTCATTGAAAGATGATGGAGAATCAGACTTGGGTATAAGAGCAATGAAGGTGGAGTTAATGGAATCATATAATTTTCTAGTGGTCCTGCATTCCTCCACTACTTTGAGCAGGTCTTGTCCCAAGAGTTCATAAAAGGCCAGATAAAATTCAATAGTCCATCCATCCGACCCTGGAATTTTATCTTTTTAAACCATTTCACGGTCCCCTCAAGTTCAGCAGTTGTCACTGGTGAGGTGAGATCATCCGCCATATCTTCATCCATAAACTGAGGAAAATGGGCAGCTACTTGAATAATGTCCGCTAGATTGGACCCGAGGGGGTTTTGTAGAGATTTTGAAAATGAGGGGTGCCTAGAAGAGAAAGTTTATTGAAAGTGTCTGCCACACCTCCATCAGGTAAGGGTAGATTCCAAATAGTGTTAGACACCTTTCTTCCCTTGGCATAGTTCTGAAAGAATTTTGTGTTATCATCTCCTGCAAGAAGCCAAATGGCCTTGCTCTTGAGTCTCCAAGTTTCCTCTCTCTCCTTCAATATCTTATCCTTATGTTTCTCAAGCTCAATGAGATGGGGTTTTTCATTAACAGTTGTAAACCCCTTGTTACGATCATCCATTAAATCACTCAGTTTTGATTCAATCTGAGATAGGATATGATCATCCCTCTGTACTTTCTCTTTAGCCCAGGTGATAGATAGTTGCTTGAGATGAGAAAGATTGTGGCATAAATTCTCAGCCAGAGATCTATGTCCCGATATGGGATTTGCTTTCCAGTAGTCAGTGACCAGCTTGATGTATCCCAGATCTTGTAGCCACACATGGTTGAATTCAAAGGGGGATTTAGGCTTTGAATGGGGACCAAGGATCTCCAAAGATATGGGAGAGTGATCAGATATGCCCCCAGAACCCACCCATTGTCTATATCTATTCAGATATTGTAACAGAGGCACCTTAATTAGGAATCGTTCAAGCCTTCTAGCTAGAGTTGCATCCCCAATCCTTCTGTTCCTCCAAGTAGGAAGGGGCTTATTCATGGGGACATCAGAGAGGTTATGCTGCTCCAATAAATTCATCATATACCCTGATAGAGGATCCACTTGGGCATGTGAACCCCATGATTCCCCAAATCCCAGGGAGAAATTGAGATCACCCCCAAGGACAAGGTGATCAGATGAAGTTATAGATAGATTGAGGAATCTGTTCCAGAAATCCTCTTGCCTATGACAGGTTCCATATATGTTAATGATCCAGAGATCCATACCAAGTTCGCCCGAGAAAATATCCATACCAATAAACCCTAATCCACCCCACGATGATATGACCTTAATGGTGCGAGGATTGTATCCAATGGCTAACCCCCCAGAACGCCCCATAGCATCAAAAGAATAAAAGTGCCAACTAGGTTTTAAGGATTCCAAAGATCTGGTGATGAGATCAGCATCACCAAGGGTTTCTTGCAACATAATGATATCCACAGACTCAGTATCAAATAATCTGTGCAAGGCTAGTTTTTGGAGGCACTAGCCATACCTCTGCAATTGAAGGAAAGCCACTTCATGGGGGAAACCGCCCCTGGGTATTCAACGCTCTAAGAACCCTGTCCAAGGAGGATTGTTTGCCCGAAACAACTTCTACCCCAACCTTTTGAATGGCTTTAGAGAGATAAGATTTTCGGCCACGAGATGATTTGGTGAAAGATCTAGGGAGGGCAAGTCCTAGCCTTGAATAGGAGGGTGTTTGACCTTCTGAATGAGAGCGAAAGTGCAAATTGTATGAATGAGGTGGTTCAGACCAGTCCTTAGAGGATGAGAGAGGAATGGAGGGTGATGGTGGGAATGATGGAGCGGTGGTTGAAATGATGGGAGGGGGAATGGTGAGAGTGCATGGTATGGAGGGAGTAAAGCGCTTGAATGCAATGCTAGAATTAGATACAGAGGAGTTAGGGTGAGAGGAAAGAGGAGTACCCTCTTTTCTCGCAGCCTTAGTAGCAGCCTAGGAGCGTGTCATAGGAGGAGATGGTGTCCTGTGTGAACATTCTGCAGCCAGGGGAGAAACGGCCCGAATGGTGGCCCGGGGGATCGAAACAGGAGTACGGTCCAGAAGAGAAAATGCTTGACCCTTTGTGGCTTATGGTGCGATCGGAGGATCAAGTGATTTTTTGACCAAAGGGCATTCCTTGAATATATGTCCCATCTTATGATATCTTCTGCATCGGAACGAGACTCCTTCATAGTCCAGAATCTGAACCCGAGTGAAATTCCTCCACTGTATGTGATTTTCTCCTCCAAACCCTTGCGGGTATTCAAATGAACCAGAATGCAGGCTAGGGTTTGATTCTTGGACTGAATGTAGGTTTTATCATAGTCAAGGTAGGTGCTGAGCGTATTCCTAATCTTGACGAAAACATCCTCCAACCAATACTGTAGTGGGAGTCCCGGTAACCGAACCCAGAGTGGTGCATCCCCAATCTGTTCCCTATTTGGATCAAACAATGGACTGCAACGCTTAAGGAGGACCAAAGCCATCTCTATCTGCCAGTATTGAGCAAGTACCAGATCTGTATATTCCTCCTTAGAAAAATGCAGAGCAAACCACCCGTGAGGGAGGATCTAAACCTCTGGCAGTTCCTTGAGGGTATTGCCCCAGATTTCTTGTACCCAGTGGGTCAATCTCTCCGCCGAATAAGCCCTACCACAGACATGCCCAACCAGAATAGAGCTAGCCTTATCCGCGACTTCACCCATTGACAAACCCTCACCGAATCGGATGGTGAAATCCTTTGACGAAGCCTTTACACACTTAACTTTCCGCTTACCAGTCCGGGGCGCAGTAGGATGATGCTGAAGTGGGTCGGAAGGAGTGTGCCCGTCCTGTTGAAATTGAGATGTCGATTTAACCCTAATCACAGGTGTTTCAAAGCATCCAAATGAGGAATTTGCAGTAGAAATTGACGGGATGGAGCCGAGATTTGAAGGACCCCCAGCTGTGCGATCTGCAGCTTCAGTCCTCGCTTGATCCTGAGGTGATGGAGAGTTAGACAGATGAAGAATGTCTTTCGGAGGGTTTGGCTCAAACGAGGGCGAGGGCGGTGAGATCGCGGCGAGCAGGTGAAGAGTACCTGGGGAGAGCGACGGATAATCCGAAGCAGGTGAGTCTATAGAGAGGGTGCCAAAATGAAGGGAGGACGCTGTGAGACCAGGGAGGGTGACCATCGGGGTGGAGCAGGACGGAGCAGATACAGAAGGCGGAGGGGAAACAAAAACCGTCGGGTTAGGGTTAGGGCTTCCAGAAATAGGCTGGTCGGGAAACGGGTCTGGTGAGTAATCCACCTCCTCGAAGTCCATGCCTTCTTCCATATTCAACAGGGAAATGGCACCGTGGTTGCTGACGACAGAAGGCAGCGACAAAGGGAACAAACGCAGTCGGAGAGCTAGGCGGAGGTTTGTGGGGTAAACGGCGAGCTTGCAGTAAACCGAGGAAAATTACCCTAAACCCTTGCTAGGCAGAATATTCAGGAGCTCCGTCATCGTGCCTCCTTCCGTCAAAGGCCAATGTCTTGAATTCAAGGGTGAGGTTAATAGAAAGAAAGAAAGAAATAAATTATTTTAACGTCCACGAGGCTAAGGATAGCCTATGGGATAGATTGCTCTTTCATCTACTTGATGTATTCGACCCTTTTTCTGTGAAGCTTCACAATAAATGTTCCCAACTTCTCAACAAACCCCTCGCTCAATAGATTATTATCCCAAGAACTAACTACCAACATATCTGCATAACTTTCCCTATTGTCAAGCCAAGCTAAACTTCAAAGACTTAAATCCTAACTTTAGAAATGTGAGTCACAAAGAAAATGCAAGTAAGTACATTGATGCCCCTGTATTTTAACCATAAGGATGGTGTTGAATAAGGATGGAGTGGCCAATAAAAGTCTAACAACCTTGGGATGCATCTTTTTGTTAGGCTGATTAGACATTAACCTCATTTAAGCTTTACACGTGGCGAGGATCGGGGTAATCTCAACCAAGACAAAACTTTTATATTATGTTAAACCCAAACGTGAACCTTATTTTTTGGAATTTTGTTCTTAAATTTTCGAGATTGAAAAACAATTAATTACACGACTTTCGGAAGTAACAAACTTTCATGAAGAATAAAGGAAAATATAAATTATAGTACGAATTTTAGAAGTAGCAAATTTTCATTATGAATAAAGGAAAATATAGACGATAATACTAACTTCAAAAATAGCGTGATCTCAAGAGGGATTTGCACCTACCTCATGATTTCTCTCTACCCAAAGGCAATTAATCTTCCACCTGGTTCTTCACTCAATCCCACTTCTTTCGTCGCTTGAAATAAGGATCAAGTGTTTGTGCCACGGACAAGCATAGCTTAATCAAAGCCTCCCTGAGCGGGCTTGCCATGGTCAAAGCACCTCATTGGCATCATGAAAGCTAAGGTAAGGCAGACGGCTCAACTACTTTACAAGATCACCGAGGTGCTGATTTATCTCCATCAGGAAATTGGTCTATTCGAGATCACTAACACCACCTTAGTTCATTTGGACACACATCTAAGAATGCCAACAAAACAGGCACATATCCGTATTTCCTTAACTTACAATGTCAGGATTGTAATTTACAGGTTGAATAGCTCATGTGCATGATGATGTGTCGCCTATTCTGCATGTGGGGCTGTATGGAAAATCATCAATGGATGTCTAAATCTGCTATGGTTCAGATTTCGGGGGTGAGGATAAACGTGGCAGATCTGCTCGGAGGGAGACATTGAGATCAAGAGGATACAGTGTCGAGGTCGATTGCGATCGATTTGTTTGGAGGGACATATCAATATCGGGAGTCGACGAGGGTTCTGTTTGGGATGAGGGGAATAAAGCGGGAAGTATCCCTCTGGAGTAGCTGTAGTGTGGGATAAATTTATAGAATCAATGAGAGAGGGGCGGTGAATGCAGTTTGGACAAATGCCAATATGAGTCTAGGAAGCGCTGCCAGGAGCGTTAGGAACGGATTTGGCTGAAACAAAAGAGACAGGGAGCGCTTGAGTTGATTACACATATGAATTATATGAATTAGTGATCTAGATCAACGGTGGAGGGTAAGGCAAAATAGGGTTAGGTTTCGAGGAGGATGAGAAATAGTTACAAGACATGGATGTGGAATGGTGAAATTGATTGGCCGCCAGATTTGAAGAGCTCGCATAAATGGATAGCATAAATTTGTGTTTGTGTTTACGTCTTAAGGAAATAAAATAAAAATAATTCCGAGCTGCAGAACACGGCTTTTATCACTTACAAATCGATTCCGAACGCTAAAACTCCAGCAAAAGGATAAATTTTTTTCCAGATGGCACGGGGAAGACGCAATTTTATAGAATGTAAGGATTACATGGCATGCCAGGGATCGCAAAATAGAAAATGTCCCAAAATGCCTCATGGAACTCGATGATCTCTAGATATTGTCAGAAGGGGAGGGTAGAGGATGCACGACATTTGTTTTATATAATGCACGAGAGAACTGTGGTTTCCTGGATGGCAAAGAATTTTTTCACTTCCTTGTAGGGATCGAGGCCGAGGTTTCTATGGTGGTTCTGGTTAAAGAAGCAGAGAAAGGAGAATTAGTAGCCAATGAAGAAAATGACCTTTGAAAAGAAGAGAAGGGTTATTCAGCCATTCATGCTGTGCCAATTGATTCTAAAAGATATCATGAAGAAGACGTTGTTTCCCTTCCCTGTAAGGATTGAGGTTATTATTTCTATGGTTGCTCTGATCGAGGAAGCATGCAAAGGAGAATTAGTGGCAGTTGAAGAAAAAGACCTTTGAAAAGAACAGGGGGGTTGACATATATTTGACAAGATAGGGACATTAAAGCACAGGCAACCATTGATGCCGTTCCAAGTGATTATAGAAGATAACATGTATTTGCCATTGTTTCGCTTCACTATAGATTGAGGTTGGGGTTGCTATAATGGTTCCTGTTGAAGAAGTAGAGAAGGGATAATTAGTGGCAGATGAAGAAGAGGACCATTAAAAGAAGAGGGTTGACGTATATATGGCAAGAAAGTGACCTGAAGGCACAGACAGCCATTGATATTGCGCCAATTGATTGCAAAAGATACTACGAAGCCTGCGCAGAAGGTGAATCACGATCCCGTGAGTTTATTTTCTCTTCTAAATTTATCTTATTATGCCTTTAAGATTCTTGGCAGTATTTTTATCAGAAACCATATGGCTGTCCTCTGATTTATAAGTTTTTGTAAATTTGAGTGGTTGGAAGCTTTTGATTTTTCCTGTGAATTCCACGACGGCATTATATTTGGATTGCCTTTACAAGAAGTCTATAAATTAAGCGAATGTTTGAAATCATAGCTCAAGGCTTCATGGTTTAAGGTTATAAGAGTGTGGGAAGCTCTGTAGGGTTTCTTGGTGTTGACCCACTTTTGGCCTAATACCTACCAACTGTATGTATTAGGGATCTTGATTATTAAAAGACAGACCTTTCATAGGCCCTACAGAGGTTACTCTTCTTAAGTTTTTTGCATTGACAATGTTGAAAGTAGCGAAGGAATGGATTCCTTGGTTTGTGCCTGAATTCAAGGAATCGATTTAGTGATCTTCTTAATCATGCACAAGTTCCAGTGATGAGGACACGTTCAAGAAGCAGTTTGACTAGTGCGAGTTTGTGGAAGACTGAGTTATCTGTCCTCTAGTGTGAGTTTAATTGGGAACTGAATGTTCAAGTGAAGTTAGCCTCCTAAATTTTTGGAGGATCCAGTTAACTAAGTGTGTTGACTTTTGTTAACTAGAAAAGCTCCAGTTCAACTTCCTAATTTAGAAACTCACTAACAATAGCCAAATCGAATTGCTTATAAGGAGATCGAAGGCACATCTTGTATTCATTATTCTTGAGCACGAGTTTGTGAGCAAGTGAGAGGAACAAGCCAAGAAATTTTTCTTGTGCGAATTATCGGAGGAGAATTTTCTTTGGGAAGTGCGCACAAAAATAGGAGGAAAATCCTATTTTTTAGAAGGATGAGTGCGCTAAGGCACATCTTGTATTCATTATTCTTGAGCATGAGTTTGTGAGCAAGTGAGAGGACAAGCCAAGAAATTTTTCTTGTGTGAATTATCGGAGGAGAATTTTGCTTGGGAAGTGCGCACAAAAATAGGAGGAAAATCCTATTTTTTAGGAGGATGAGTGCGCTAGGAAATAGGGGCCTATTTCCTAAGGAATGGGCAATGATTTTGGGCCTTAGTGTGGGCTAGTTGAGGGAAAGTAGATCAACATTCTTGCAGAGTTGTTTCAAGCCTAGTTCAAGGTTGAGAGATCAATTGTATTCTCTATTGAAGTAGGGTTGTTTGTAAGAGATCTATAGCCTATTCTTCTTCAATAAAATTCTCGAGTAAGCGAGGGTTTTCCCAATTGGGTTCCCTAGAAAATTGTATTTTCTATTGTGTGAATCTTTTGTGCAATTATTTATGTTCTATTCCACTGCTATTTAGTAGAGAAATTTTGTGTCTAGGCGAAAAGCAAATTTGTTTTCAGATTGTTCATACTAGTAGATCAAAAGTTCGTGGATTTTCTACATGGTATCAGAGTTGTGAATAGGAATCAATCAACACATACTCTTCAAGATGACAACTCACACAGGATTGGGATTGCGAGAGCAGGATAGACTGAATGGCTCTTCAGATTTTGGTGTTTGGAAGGTCCGCATATTGTTCTTGTTGTTCGAGTTTGGGCTGAAAGAATTCAAGGTGTTGCAGAACCTTCAAATCCAGACGAGTTGAGGCTTTTCCAAAGGTAGATGGCCAAGACCAAGAGCATGATCCTGGATGGACTTCAAGATCATGTAGTCCCTCAAGTAAAGATACAACTAAGGACATGTGGGATGCCTTAGTCAAGCTCTACCAGAACTCTTTCGAGAATCGGAAGATGGTCCTCAAAGAGAAGTTGAGGACAATCAAGATATAGAAGGGTGAGAGTGTAATTGTTTATCTCACCAGAATCTAGGAAGTCCATGATGAACTAGCAATTGTTGGAGGAAATCCCATGGACACAGAGCTAGTGCGTGTGGCTCTGAATGGGTTTACCAAAGATTGGTATACTTTTGTCCAAAGCATAACTGGACGAGATAAGTTGCCAGATTGGGAATGACTATGGAGTGACTTCATCCAGGAGGAGCTAAGGTTCAGACTAATTGAGACTTCTAACAACAATGGCAAGGGTTCCAAGGTTGAGAAAGGAGGAGGAAAATTTTGCTCTTGCAGGACAAGTCAAAGGCAAGAAAGGCAAAGGGAAGAGCGAGAATAGTCAAAAGGGTGACAAGAATAAGATGGATCTAAGTAAGATCAAATGCTTCCATTGTCATGTTTTTGGACACTATGCTTCTAAGTGTCCTAATAAGAAGAAGAAGGGGTCGAATAAGGAGCATGTAGCTGCATCAGTTGAGGTAGATGAGTTTGCCTCTTAGTTTGAGAAGGATTTCTCATTGATAGCTTGCATGGCAAGCTCAGTAGGTAGCAGTGCGTGATACATTGATTCAAGAGCCTCCTTCCATATGACTGGGAACAAGGAGTATTTCAGCCAGTTGGATGAGAAGGATATGCGGGTGAATATCGAGCTTGGAGATAATGGCAAGTGTGCTACCAAGGGAGTCGGTATTGTCAGCTTTGAGAGGGGGTGTGATGTTCTTTCAGTAGTTGTCCTTGAGGACAAAGGGTATGATGTCATCTTCAATAGAGCTAAGGCTTACACCAAGCATCTAGCTTCAGGAGTAGTGAAGTAGATAGGTGTGAGGGTGAAGGATCTCTACAAGTTGCAGGTAGAGACAAATGCAGCCTTCAGCAGCAAGGCAGGTGGTGCAGATGTTGGTGAACTTTGGCATAGGCGCATGGGACACTTGCATCATGGGGCGTTGATGATTATTCAACATATTACCATAGGATTACTAGCAGACGACCTTGACAAGAGTGAAGTGTGCAAGGGGTGCACGCTTGGCAAGTATGCCAAGTCTTCCTTCCATGGTTAGGACAACAAAGCTAAAGGGATTTTGGAGTTGGTGCATTTAGATGTGTGCGGGCTCTTTTCTACTGCATCACTGATGAGACACAGGTATTATGTTACTTTCATTGATGATTTTTCTCGGAAAACTTGGATTTATTTTTAATTTTATGAAAAAGAAAGATGAGGTCTTAGACAGGTTCATGGAGTTTAAGGCCTTGGTAGAGAAGCAAATTGAGAAGAAAATCAAGGCAGTGAGAAGTGACAAGGGTGGATAATATATCTCTAATGCCTTCAAGGAGTTTTGTGCAAAGGAAGGTATTAGGAGAGAATTGATAACACCTCATAGCTCTCAGCAGAATGGGGTGGTTGAGAGGAAGAACATGAGTATTGTTGGAGCAGCTAGGGTTATGTTGCATGATCAGGATTTGCCTATGTTCTCGTGGGCAGAGGGATGCAACATTGCAGTATTTCTACAAAACAGGAGTCCACACAGGGTGCTTGGACGAGTCACACTAGAGGAGGCTTTCACAGGCAAGAAGCCTGATGTTTCACACTTTTAGATTTTTGGCACAAAGGTCTACTGTCATGTGTCCAAGGATAGCAGGAAGAAGCTGGATCCCACAACAAAGAAGGGTATCTTTGTGGGGTATAGTGAGACATCTCAGGCATATAGGGTGTATCTTCCAGGACTAAGGAATACAGTTTTATGGCGAGATGTGAGATTCTAGGAGGATCAGGATCTGAGAGTTTCCTTAGAGCATAAGCAGATTGCAGTACCTGAGGAGGAGCTACTTGCTCCCAAACATGAGTCACAACCAACACCCCAGATTTAGCCATAGCCATAGTCTAGTGGCAAGAGGGTAGCGTAGCAGGATTTAAAGCAGGATGAAGAGGACAAGCCAGGCCGAGAGCAGACAGATTAGCTAGCGCCACCCACCATAGGGAGGAAGAAGGCCAAGTGGGTCGAGAGGTTGATCCAGAAGGTTCAAGAGTAGGTCGAGGCTCCTAGCACCATGTTTAGGCAAGGTAAATAGCCACAAAGGTACACAGGTTATATGGCATTGATGACAGAGTTGGTGGACACTGAGCCTTATTCTTATATGGAGGCAACTTCTCAGCAGGACTGGCAGGATGCCATGGTGGAGCAGTATTCCTCTTCATGAAGAATGATGTCTGGGAGATTGTTCCACGACCTAAGGGGAAATCAGTAGTTGGATTGAGATGGGTGTACAAACTGAAGCATGGAGCAGATGGGAGTGTGGAGAAGTTCAAGGCTAGGTTTGTGGCCAAGGGCTTCTCACAGATTGAGGGCATAGACTAAGAGGAGACTTTTGCCCCAGTAGCACGATATTCATCCATAAGGACTATTCTAGCACTTGCAACATAGATGCGGTGGAAGATCCACCAGATGGACGTGAAGATAACCTTCCACAATGGAGTTGTTGAGGAGGAGATCTATATAGAGCGGACAAAGGGGTTCGAGCAGTTTAGAAAACACACACGTGTGTGCAGGCTGAAGAGAGCTCTTTATGGGCTCAAGCAGCCTCCGAGAGCATGGTACACTCGGATTGACAACTACCTTCGAGGATTGAGCTTCACTAAGAGTGAGGTGGATGCCAACCTGAACTAAATCATGGTTGGAGGGCTTTCACTCAGTCTAATTCTCTATGTCAATGACCTTATATCGATTGGAGATGAGAGCTTGATCCAGGATTGCAAGGAAGACCTTGCAAGGGAGTTTGAGATGAAGGATATGGGGCTTATGCAATATTTCCTTGGCTTGGAGGTTTGGTAGGGTGATGGTGAGATCTTTGTGGGACAGGGCAAGTACACAACAAAGATTCTTCGAAGATTTCATATGCAGGATTGCAAGCCCATGGCCACACCTCTAGTCACAAACTGGAGGAAGGTGGATGCTGGCAGAGGAGAGCAAGTGGATCCTACAATATACATGCAACTCATTGGGTGATTGATGTATTTGGTCAACACCCGACCTGATATTTGTGTTGCAGTCAACCAACATAATCAATTCATGCTGGAACTGACTAGAGTGCATTGGGTTGCTGCAAAGCATGTGTGAGATATCTCAGAGGCACAACGAACTATGGATTGTGGTACAGATAGATTGATGGATTGAGGCCTAAGGGCTTCATAGATGCAAATTTGGTAGGAAGCTCCAAAGATAGGAAGCGTACTTCAATGGCATGTTCAGCATTGGGTAAACAACAGTTTCTTGGTACAACAGGAAGCAGAGATCAGTTGCACTCAGTTCAGGAGAGGCCAAGTACATGGCTGCTGGTTAGGTAGCTTGCGAGGCTATTTCGATGAGGAAGTTACTTGGGGGACTTTTTAGATAGAGGATGGAGGCTACCGTGATATATTGTGAGAATCAAAGTTGCATTAAACTCTCTGAGAATCCAGCATTTCATGATTGCTTAAAGCATATCGAGATCCGGTATCACCATCTTAGAGATTGTGTGCGGAAGGGGGTAGTCAAGCTACCGTACATTCCAACAGGGGAGCAAACAACAAACATCTTGACCAAGGCATTGGCAAGAAACAATTTTGTTCATCACAGAGTCAAGTTGGGAGTTGTACAAAATCCCTTCCTTGCTAAGAGGGAGTGTTGAAATGTAGCGAAGGAATGGATTCCTTGATTTGTGCCTTAATTCAAGGAATCGATTTAGTGATCTTCTTAGAAAATCATGCACGAGTTCCAGTGACGAGGACAAGTTCAAGAAGCAATTTGACTAGTGCGAGTTTGTGGAGGACCGAGTTATTTGTCCTCTAGTGTGAGCTTAATTGGGAATTGGATGTTCAAGTGGATTTAGCCTCCTAAATTTTAGGAGGATCCAATTAACTAAGTGTATTGACTTTTGTAAACTAGAAAAGCTCCAATTCAACTTCTTGATTTAGAAACTCACTAACAATAGCCAAATCCAAGGTTACTTGGGAGTGATAGCGAAAGTGGGGAGCGACATTTTCAAAAGCTCCCAGTTCGGGAGCGAATTTTTATATAATATATATTTTTATATTTTTTGATGCATATATGTCAACAAAAACATGTAGAATGATGAATTAAATATACAAAGCATAAAAACATAGATTGAACCATATAACATCAATCATCTAGAAGTTATAATTTGTATCAACCACGTCCACAAGTTAGTAACATACAACATATTGAGCCTCATGATTCATCAATCTTAAAGTTTCAAGCTTTCAAAATTCAATACATAACATTTATCATCATTGATCACCAAAATTATATGAAAATTCTAATATGAAATGAAATGTTATAAAATGAAACAACTTTCAACTTTCACGAAGCATCATATTCATGATTCATTACCAATGAGTTATAATTGCCAACTTCAAACTTCAAGTTCAAACTTAAATTATCGTATATTGTTTACAAAAAATATCATAATAAATATGAAAGAGTCAATAGTTATAAAAACTGCTAGAAACTAGAAAAGGCAAGTAAATCTATTATCTATTGCTAATGCTTGGGCCTCTTGCTGCCACGAGAAATGTCTAATTTTTGAGTCTTGTTGGAAAATCAGGATCTTTGTCATTAATAACACCCTCTAAGCATTAATATCCAGAGGTATCTTTGTCATTACCTCTGGATTTGTATAGGGATCTTTGTCATTAATATCACCTTCTAAGCATTAACATAAGATAGAAAAAACATAGCATGTCAAGTCAAGATTTTGTTTGAGTGATGGGTACATTTTTAGTACGGTGAAACAAATTACCAATCCTCTAAAGAGTTGATAGGTTTATATATTTTTTTCCATTTCTAGATTCGTCTACCACCAATAGCAAAGCCAAATATTTCCCTCATTAAAACTCATATGGAATTATATGGGTTGGCCATTAAGCCAAGGTTCCTTGTCATTTTAGAAAGGTTCTAGGACCTCTCTTAACATTTCATCACTAACATGGGCAAAAGGAGTTGCATGCTAATTAACACATGCAAGCTGATTAGTTTTGGAGATTATAAGAGGAAAAGGAATCCAAGGGATTTGGAAACTGTCAAATATAATGGATTTGGGAACTATGTTGCTGGCCATGTCATGTTCTTGATCTGTAACCACCTTTCTCCTTAATATCAGACCTCACCATCGTCGTGGAATATGTCCGTGTAAGAAATTGGATAATAACAATCAGATATTGTTTGTTTGACAACTTGGAATAGTTTATGAGACTTTAGAGTCTTCTCTTCTCTCATTTCTCTCCTTCCATTTACATAAAATATGATGATCAAAGAAATGTGAAGAAGCCAAAGGGGTCATGCACATAGAAAGGAAACCATGCAAAATACTCTTGGGTAAACCTTCAACATTCCATAATAATTTACATTGTTGATGCATTGTTTTAGAGATTTGATGGGCAACATTGTTATAGGACATCAAACAAATTCTCTACTAATGAATTTGAATTAAGGAATTCACATTATTATTCATTAGTTTGGGATGATCTAAGGTAGGATGCTCTAAGGTCACTTATATTTGAAAATTGCAGTGGAGTTGAAGTTGGCGACATTTCTCATATCAGTTGAAGACATTGTAGCTTGTAAGTATATTTTAGGACCCCTTTGTAACTCCTCAATCATGGATTCCTATGTTACCATCCAAATTGTATCTAATGATGAAAACCTCAATCCACAAGGAACAATTTGAGGACAACCTCTAGGAAGGTCACCACTGTCACCTCAACAACCTATCCTCTCCAACATTATGCTAGCTGTCCTTTGGCTTAAGTGGTGTATGTATACCCTATTAGGATTACTAAGACCAAGCATTAAAGCACAAGGTGATATTTAAACTAGCCTTAATAAAATGGGGTTTGGAAATTTTTAGGGTTTTTAGAATAAATGCTAGAAGGAATTTAAGATTAGTGCCAAATCCA
The DNA here is from genome assembly GCA_000404065.3 of Pinus taeda. Taxonomy (NCBI): domain Eukaryota; kingdom Viridiplantae; phylum Streptophyta; class Pinopsida; order Pinales; family Pinaceae; genus Pinus; species Pinus taeda. Next base: position 123,643 of record APFE030481001.1, on the reverse strand, counting down.
ACTAGGACAATGGAGTCAAAGTGAATTTAGTAGCATATGAGGTCAACAAGAAGACCATCCAGGGAGTTGGCTTATTTTTGCCAAAGATTAGGGTTTGAGACTAGTACCAAAAGGTAGAGTAATCCCTCACCCAAATAGGTCAACAATGAACCTTAAGGTCTACAAGAAGGGGATTCAATGGAAGACAACCTTCACCATCCAACATAAACTCTAACTTGATGAAATTACTGTTGAAATTTGGTACCGGAGGACAGGTGGTTCCCTTAGGCTTTGATCTTTGGCCTAGGGAAAAGTGTCCAAAAGATTTTAATTTTTCTCCTAAAGTAACTTTATAATTTTTATAAAGTTAAATCTAATTTAAAAGTGACTTTAAGTGATAAAGTTACTAAAGTCTAATTTTAAAGTGACTTTAATAAAGTTAATGTAAAATTAGAAAGGAAAAGTGACTTTGGAAATAAATGACTAAGTGGGTCTTTATTAAAGTGGGGTGAATTAAAAATAGAAAGTGAGATTTAAATGTGCATTTAATCTCAGCCATTGATCTAAATCTATTTCAGCCATTGGATTTAGAGATCACCCAAAAGTCACTTGGATCACCCAAAAGTCACTTGGAGTTATATTAAAGGAGGAATAGGAGGAAAAGATCATTCATTCTTTCGTGAGCAGATTGAGAGAAGGAGAGCAAGAGAGCAAGGGAGATTTCTGGACAGTGAGCTGCGGAGTATCAGCAGCGGAGTTTCAGCAGCGGAGTAACAACAACGAAGTTTCAACAGGGCAGTTTTTCAGCAAGGCTGAGTTTCAACAAGGCTGAGATAAGTTGTAAAATTTTTCTTGTTGATTTTTGCTGAATATTTCTCTTATTGTAAAAAGAATTTTTTTAGAAATAAAGAAGAGCTCTCAAACTGGTTTTCCCCAAGAGTTGTAGGGGATTTTCCAGGGTCACGTTGACCAAAAATATCAGTGTTTTAATGTGTTTTAATGGCTGTTTATTACTGCTGATTTTTATTTCAGAAATTTCCAACATTCTGTAAATTTTCCAGAATTTGTGTTTTCAGCAAATTTATTTTTTCCAGCCTGTTGAATGTATGTTTATGGGAAAGGGCATTTAACTACATGGGAGAAATAAGGAGAAACTAAAAACCGGGGTGGGAAAATAGAAATTTTACAATAGAAGCAACCACCATTGCCTATGAAATGTGGCTCTCGAGAACACCCTTGGACCAATTAATCGACTTAAATGCCAGTTTGAGGAACTTAGAAAACTCTCCCAAATCGAGTTTCCCCCCTTTGAAATATTTCTCACCATTTAGAGGTAACCCCATTACTTTACTCATTAGTTCTTCTAACAATTTTATCTCGATATTTCCATCTTTTGTTTTATTCCCATCGAAATTTTGAGAAAATGTCATGGTTACCTGATCATTTTTCTCCTGAAACTTCTTGAGAAAATTCATCCACCCCTTTTCCTCAAATCTATGTTTTCATGCTACATATTTGGGGCTAGCACAGAACTAAGTAAATGTGGGTTCATGCTTGTTGGCCCCATGCTGACAATGAAAACAATTTTAAGGCCACTCGAGGAGTTAGTAGGTCACTAGTTGAGTCATAGAGGACTATGAATTGGAAAAAGATATGAAATCAAAGATAAATTTCTTTTCAGTCTAGTATTTCTAGGATTCAAATGGATGGTGGGATCGACTAGGAAGGGTAACCATTTTTTTGGATTATGCCAAGAATTGGGTTAATTTAAAATGACAAGAAAAAGTAACGAATCGTGTGCCATGACCGAAGGAAAATAATCATTACTCGTTGTTGGATTAAACAAATATTGATTACGTATTAAGTCATGATAACATATAAACTAAATGAATGGAACACAAACCACTAATCAGACTCTATTACTCACATTCTTTGTATTAATCCAAATAAATGAAATTATATCCATACCTTTGCTTGATTGTATAATGATGTCTAATGATTCGAAAAGAATGAATTATAGAACACCTTTAGCATTATCGAAAGCTAATATTAATGCTTTTGGAAATGTTGAATATGACATGGATAGATTGTTGCCTTTAATTATAAACTCTTAACGTTGCCAAACTGATGCCTCTAAATTTAGTGCTGCCACTAAATTGGATGTTTTCAAACTGGTGATGAATGAAATTTAGTTTCTATGATATCTTAATCATGTTCTACAGTACGAGATTAATTTAGTACTGGAAAAAAAAAAAAACGCATAGAGAGTGTTTAAGTACTAAATTGAGTACTGAAATGTCGAAATTTTCTAGATGTTGTAGGTGAAGGCTAGCAACAACAAAAATATTGAACCATTGAAATTGTGTTGAAACAACAATTACGGAACACGGTTTATTAAAATCACTCTCATCTTAGCTTGGAACTAGTTTGGAAAAATCAATTATAGGAGGAAGATCTGAGTTGAAATATGACTATCCTTGAAATTGTTGCTTCAAGCCACATGTTGGAACCACTATTCCATGGATTTTAGGCTAGGCATGGAGTAGTTACTTCCTATTGGAATTTCAATTTTAGAGAGTCTGAAATGCGCTAAATAAGACTTCAAAATAACCCAACAAGGATCTTCCTCATCTAGATAGCCTCACAATTTGCTTGAATAGAATCCATGTACCATGCTTATACTGAACTGAGTGACACTGATCTCAACTTCCTGTTGTAGCAAGAAGTTGTTGCTGACCTAATACTGAAGATTCCCCCTGATGTGCTTTTCTTGTCGGATGGACTCCCTATCCAATATGCATATGTGAAGCCTAGAAGCTTCACTCCCTATATCCATCTGTACCAAATACCAAACTAAGTGGTTCCTCTGAGGTATCTTAACACATGTTTAGCTACCTTCCAATAAAGTTTGGTTGACTTAACCGTTTCTTTACTAAGTTGGTTAACTGCAAAATATATTTCTGGTCTTGTGTTAACCAAATACATAGGTGAACCCACAAGCCACCTGTAGATAGTAGGCTCCACTACTTCACATGAAGTAACGTTGTCCTTCAACCAATCATATGATAAAGGAATCTCAACGGGTTTGTTGCTCTCCATGTGGAACTTCTTCAATATCTAATTGGAAAAATTTCCCTGAGAGACAAACAGTTCATCATCTCCTTGCCATACTTCCATACCAAGGAAATAATGCACAAGCCACAGGTCCTTCATCTCGAATTATCTTTCAAGATCTGCTTTGCAAGATTTTACCAGCTTCTCATCACTTGTTATAATTAAATCATCGACATATACTACTATAATCAACAATTTACCTTCAACCACAATATGGTAAAGGTTCGCATCTACTTCACTTTTGGTGAATCCCAACCCGGTGAAATAATTATCAATGCCAGTCTACGAAGAACGGGGTTCTTTTTTCAATCCATACAATGCTCTCTTGAGTCTACACACATGCAAATCTCTGTTGAAGGTCTAAAATCCTTCCTGTTTTTCAATGTACACCTCTTCCTTAATCACTCCATTGAGGAATGTTGTCTTCACATCCATATAATGTATCCTCCATCCCATTTGCACTAAAAGTGATAGAATAGGTCTGATTGAAGAATACCTTTCTACTGGAGGAAAGGTATCCTCATAATCAATTCCCTCCACCTGAGAGAACCCTCTGGCCACAAATATTTCGTTTTGTTTCTCCACACTCCCATCTATTGCTTTCTTTACCTTGTAAATCCATATGGAACTCACCACTGACTTGTCTGATGATCTTGGGACTACATCCCAAACATCATTTTTGAAAATGGAGTCATACTCCTCTACCGTGGAATCAAACCATACTGGTTGTTGCACTTCTTCCTTGAATGAGGATGGCTCAATCTCTACACTCTTTCTCATTAGAGCTATGTATCCAGTGTACAAATCTGGTGACCTCCTATGTATGTGATGTGATGTGGGTCATCCCACATTCTCTCTAATAGCATGTATCAATCTGTGATCCTCTCTCATGAGCTTCCTTCCATCTTTGGAAGTCCCTACATGAGTGGGTGCTTCCAATCTCTTATCTTATGAATTTGGTTGCTCCATATCATCCCGAGGTTCTTCCTTTGGAGCTAAAAGCTCCTCATCTACATGTAACTAAATCTCCCTCTCAAGGGAACATCTGATGGTCTTCTTTTCATCAAAATTCACATCTCTATGAACCACTGTCATCGTTTGATATGGAAGGCACACTCGATAGTTTTCAGGTGTATCAGTGTACCCCACAAATATGCCCAACTCAGTTGTTGGTTCTATATTTTTCCTTGCATCCTGGGTAACGTGACAGTAAACTGATGAACCAAAGATCTTGAAGTGTGCCACATGTTACCACAAATTCTCCCACTCTAGTAATTTCTCCCTCTCACTTACCAAATCCTAGTATTTTTGATAGCTCTTGGGAAAGCATGGAAGTGCTAGGCTGACTAGATCATCTTCAACAATTGTAACACCAACACTTCCAAGATCATCCTGACATCGGGTGAACTTGGCCAACTATTTTGGTATTGTGTCGCCCTTCTCCATCTTGATTTTCCTAAGCTTTTCCTTCAGTGCCAACTTCATGTGGTCATTTTTGTTTTGAAATAGGTCTATCAAGGCCTTCCACATTGCATATGGAGTCTCCTTACCATGGAGGCTCGAGACAATATGATCTTAAACTCTTTCTAGGATAATCCTTATTTTCCTTTGCAACACGTTTTCTCTACCTTGAAAGATCTTGAGCAATAGTTGTTGGAGGCTTAGGAATGTCTTTGTTTATGAACTAGAACGAATTAATTCTGAAAATTGTGAGTCAGGGGATTCAATGGCCACACAACATTCTGATTCTGCTGCTGCAATAGAACGAATTATTAATTCTGAAAATTGTGTGTCAGGGGATTCAATGGCTGCTTCTGATGATGTTGATGTGTTTGTGAAGAATTATTACAAAGATCTTGTTCTGTCACCGCAATCGCTATACGGATTTTATAAGGATTGCAGCACAGTTGGTCGCCCAGACTCCAATGGAAAATTGCTCTCAGTAACAACTGTGGAGGCTATCAATCACCTGATAACGTCTACTGACTACAGTGCGTTAAATGTGGAGATCAAGGCAGTTGATTCTCAGGCGTCATATTACAATGGAGTAATAGTTGTTTGTGTAAGTGGATCAATTACCTTTAAGAACAACAGTGGAACGCGAACCTCTTTCACTCGGTTCTTTTTGCTGGCTCCTCAGGAAAGGGGATACTTTGTATTGAATGATGTGGTTGGATACAAGTTGGATGAAAAGAATGAAAATCTTGTTGAATATTCAATCAAACCAAATTCCAATCCCGTCTCAAAGCCAGAGCCAGTTGTTAACTTTCAACCATTGGCTGAAGCTCAAGCTGAGAATGGTGCGAGAACGGAGATTGTTCCTCCTGTTGCTGCTGATGGGGTTCACGAAAGTGAAGTCCCACAAGAATCAGCAATTGAACATTTTCAGAAATTCATGCCCAAGAAACTCAAGAAGAAGGAAACTCCAGTTGCAGTTCAAGAAGAAGAAACTGCAGTTGTAGTTCAAGAAACTCCAGTTGCAGTTCAAGAAGAAGATGCAGATGCAGCTCAGAATGGAGGGCCACCTAAAACTCCAGTTGTAGTTCAAGAAGCACCCAAAGAGTCCTACGCTTCAATTCTTAAGAAAAATGCAGCACAACAACCGAATGTTGCAATTAAGAAACCACCTCTTGTGAGAACCATAACCAGAACCAGGGCTCACCCAAATTCTGCTCAACTTTCACCAAATTCTAATTCGACTCCTGTCAATACGCCAGCTAATTACAGCACTGCAGATGAAAACTGTAAATGCTTTGTTTTTATCGACAACTTACCTGTGAATATTACTCCTCCCCAGGTTGAAGAAGAGTTGGAGAAGTTTGGGGCTGTAAAACCTTATGGCGTTCAAGTTAGGAGTAGGCCAGGAGGTCGACTTTGTTTTGGTTTTGTAGAATTTGTAGAAGCAGCTTCAGTCCAAACTGCACTACAGTCTTCCCCTATTCTAATTCGAGGATGTAAAGTATCTGTCAGGGAAAATCAAAAACAAACTGGCAAAGCTGCTAGTAAGTCCACTCCTTTCAGTTTCAGTGGTAGTAATTACAACATTGCAAAAGGAACTGGCCAGTGTTCTGTTTTTGTCAGCAACTTGGCTGCAAATATTACCCCTTCCCAACTTGAGGAAGAGATGAAAAAGTTTGGCGCAATAAAGCCTTCTGGCGTCCAAGTTAGGAATAGGCCAGGAGCCCAAGCCTGTTATGGGTTTGTGGAGTTTAAAGAAGCAGTTTCGGCACAAGCTGCTATACAGGCATCTCCTATTCTAATCAATGATCGTCGAGTATATATAAGAGCAAAGCAAAAATAGTATAGGGAGAAGTGATTTTGCAAACAACAACAGAGCTGTAGGAGGGTCCTTCCCTGCACGTCAAACAATGGCTACATACTGTAATAATAATTAGTTTTATTTATGAATTTTATTTTATTTTGATGGTGAGACAAATGTGGAAGTGAAGTGAAAAGTTAAATAAAAATTAATAATAATAAAATATATGATTTATTTATATAGTTTAAAAAAAATAAATGAAAATGAAAATTGATTTTAATATAATTCTGTTTCCCCAGCCAATTGGATTGATAGGTCTGAACAGGATATTTTGTCACATCTCCCCAAGACGGCCAGTGTGCCAATTCATGAGTGTGCTCGCTCTCGTTTTTATTCATGTCTCTGTACAAATGATAATTCTGTATTGGTTTTTCCACCCAACATTTCATTTCTACTCTTTAATGCTGCCGGCATTCTTTCCACCATGAAACAACATGATTATTATGAGCAACACCACCGTCCTACTATTGCTTGTTTTCTTGGACTCTTGTGTAAGCATGATCTATTTAGTCTTTCCCTGCCATGCGATGTGAAGTCAATTCACTGGA
>APFE030481001.1:79480-94696 GCA_000404065.3 Pinus taeda | reverse complement strand
TGGGAAAGTTGATAAACATAAAGCTCAACTTGTTGCTAAGGGCTTTTCACAAGTTGAAGGCATTGATTATACTGAAACATTTTCCACTGTTGCCAAAATAAACTTTGTCCACCTTGTTCTTTCCCTTGCTGCCTCTTTCAAATGGGAAGTCCATCAGATGGATGTTAAATCCACCTTCTTGCATGGGGACTTGCATGAAGAAATCTACATGGAACAACCTATTAGGTTTATACAAACAGACTCCAGCCTTGTATGTCGTCTTAAGAAATCCCTTTATGGTCTCAGGCAAGCTCCTCGGGCTTGGTATGCCAAAATTGATAGCTTTCTTTTAGAATCTGGCTTTTCTAGGTGTCATTCTGACATTACTGTCTACACCAAGAAAGTGGGCAAGTCTCTTATCATTCTTGTTCTTTATGTTGATGATCTTATCCTCACTGGTAGTGATCCCAACCTTATCAACCATGTGAAGTCCAGCCTTAAAAAGAAGTTTGAAATGACAGACTTAGGACACTTACATTATTTTCTCGGTCTTCAAGTCTGCAATCCAAGGAGGGTATTTTCCTTTCCCAGTCCAAGTATGCTTGTGATCTTCTACGCCATTTTCACATGGAAGATTGTAAGCCAGCTCCTTTTCCCTTTCAGTCTGGAGTCAAACTTTCAGTCACTTGTACTTCCCCAGAAGTTGATGCTACCTTATACCGTCAACTTGTAGGAAAACTTTTGTATCTAACCCATACACCACCTGACCTTTCCTTTGTTGTTGGCCTTGTTGCTCGGCTTATGCAAACCCCACGTGAAAGTCATTGGAAAGCAGCTAAAAGAATACTTCGTTATGTTCAAGGTACAGTTCAGTTTGGAATTCATTACAGTGCGGAAGCATCTCCTCTATTGGTTGGTTTCATTGATTCCGATTGGGCTGGTGACCCTGATGATCGGAAGTCTACTGCCGGTTATGTGTTCACACTTGGTTCAGGACCTATTACATGGGCTTGCAAGAAACAAGGTGCCATTTCTCTTTCTTCAGTAGAAGCAGAATATCGTGGTGTTGTAGAAGCTAGTAAGGAAGCCTTGTGGTTTCGTCAGATCCTATCAGAGTTTGACTTTCAGCAGCAGCATCCGACTACACTTTGGTGTGATCATCAAAGTGTCATTCAACTATGCAAAGATCCAGTCCATCATCAGCGTAGAAAACACATTGAACTACACATGCACTTCATCAGAAAGCTCATTCATGACCATGTTCTTGAAGTGCAATATTGTTCAACAGATGATCAAGTTGCAGACATCTTTACAAAGGCTCTCACAGAGGCGAAGTTTACTAAACTTCGATTTATGGTTGGAGTTCAGGAAGTTGTCACTAAGGGGGGATAGGCTCTAGTGCCTCCTTCCTTCTCCTATTGTGTCATATTTGTAAATCCTTCAATCCTATCCCAAGTTGTTCTTAAGGGGGGATGTTAGGATATTCCGACACATAGAATAGTTAAGTATAACTTGGTCTAGTATAGAGTTAGGTAAAGTGTGTTTCTTTAACATGTACATTTGTAACTTACAATCCGACAGTCACGATATGTAGTGATCCGACGGTTCATTCTCTCCTCGGTATTACCGACCACTTGATCCGTGGCTTGACACCCGATTGGTCCATGAATTCTATTTAAAGCGCATGGAGGGTCATTTGTAGGTTAACCGTGCATGAGAGAAGCTTATGTAAATTTTCATTCTTTATTAATAAATTGCCTGTAGTAGCCACGTTGGCTCAGGCCGTGGACTGTTTCCCTCTTTGAGGGTTTTAACCACGTCAAAAATACTGTTGTATTGATCTGTGATTTGTTTGTGAGCGGTGTCCTTTGGTGTTCTGTCTGAGGAATTTACCCTGTAAATTCCTACAAAAACAACCCTGTCAAATTTGCAGTCAACTGCAGTCAAACTTCAACCCTAACCAAAAAGTCAATGCTGGTCAAAATAACAGCGACACATCCTTAATACAGCTCGGTCAACCCAAGTCAAACTTGGCCTGAATAGGAGGTCAAAGTCAGCCCAAAACAATTAAGTCAAACTCGGTCAAAGGAGAGAAATACTGCTGTAATTTTTTGTGGTCAAATCTGAAGTCAATGTCGAGGTCAACGTTGGTCAAACTACCCAAAACACCTCGATTTCTGTGCCGACCAACTCAGCCTAGGAAAAATCGAAATTCTGCCTTGAAACCGAAATCGAAATTTCGGCCTGCACTTCTGAAATTTTCATCCTCCTTCGATGCCACATGTGGGAGAGAGAGAGAGAGGCTGCCTAAGCTGTACGAACCAATCAAGAGAAGAGAGAGAAGAATGATGTGATGAGTGATGTCCAAATGAGCAGAGATGTCACTCCTATTTATGCAATTCGTTGAGGGTGAGGAGACACATCCATTGGGCTTTTTGAACCTACATTTGATTGAGGCCGACCTTGACAATTTGTGCATAAGAGAGAATAAATTCAAATTCCACTTCTGCTTGTCTGAATGAGATGATCTTTATATCAAAATCAGACCTCTCGAAAAGAGGAATCCAATGCAATAATCATCTCCATCATATGAGCTGTCCTAAGATGGAATTTGACCCTATTTTCCAATTTTAACACTCCCTCTCAACTAGGGAGAATTCCACTTGCCAATCCATATGTCATCATGCCATCCTGTCATCATGTGCCATCTCTGTCATCACTACTATGCTCTGCTCTGTTGAACCATGAAGTAATAATGAAGAAGAAGTGATCGAGAGTGAGTCACAAGACCTTACCGCTCTCCACTGACAAAAGTCAGTCCTTGATCCCAAATCAAGTTGTTGAACACCATGCATCTTAGTCATAGGGAGTACATGATGCGTCCATCGGTAGTGCTATGGTCCCTAACCACTTTTCCCAACTCATTGGCTAGATGAGAGGTACTTCCAATGAGTCCCGGACTCCATGGGTAGGATGTGTGCTAAGGCATCGACAAGAGAAGGTGAAGCACTCATCCTATGCATATGACAATTGCAGGGGAAGGTGAACCACTCATCCTACACACATGTCAACGATCATGGGGTATCATAGGGAAAGGTGAACCACTCACCCTGTATCTAGCGCACCACTAGGGGAAGGTGAACCACTCACCCTGTATTTAGCGCACCACTAGGGGAAGGTGAACCACTCACCCTATGGTCGCTCATAGCTCCAAGAAGTACCCCAAGCCTCCAGGAGCTCCTGGACCTTAGTGTCCAACTCATACGGGACCCTCATAGGAGGGTTTTTCCACGACTCCAAGTCTCTCTCGGAAGGTTAAGAATTTGACCTTCCCCAAAGGCCTAGTGAGAATGTCTGCAAATTGCTCGTCCGTCCTGATGTGTTGGAGCCTTATTGCTCCCGTTGTACCATATCCTGGATAAAATGCTACCTGATATCAATTTGTTTGGAGCGGTCGTGGATCACGAGATTCTTTGATAGGCGAATCCCACTCTGGTTGTCGCAGAAGATCACGTTGGTATTTAGCACATGCTCAAATAACTCATTGAAGAGATTTCTCAACCAAACAACTTCACAACAGGCCATACTCGCAGCGATGTATTCGGCCTCGGCGATGCTCAAAGCAACTGATTTCTGCTTCCTGCTCATCCAAGATATTGAAGCAGACCCCAAAGAGAAGCAACACCCAGACGTGCTCTTATGATCCACCACACTGCCAGCCTAGTCAGCATCTGAATATCCATGCAGCCTCAAGTTCCTGGCAGTGTATCTCAGTCCATAGTGGATTGTGCCCTGGAGATATCTCAAGAGATTCTTAGCAGCAATCCAATGAATGTGATGAGGCTCGACCATAAATTGATTGATAATTTTAGGTATGTTCTATGCTTAGAGCAATTTACTTAAATTTTTCCATTTTAGCTCAATATCAATTCTAGAATAGCAATCACATTAGCATGATAGTAAAGTGCAGATAGAACATAAACATAAACATCAGAAAACAAGCCAAGACAAAATGACACAAGATGTGGCACTAGCCAGGGACAAACCCTAATGTGGGGAAACCCTTGATCAATTCTTCTAATATTCTTCAATAGTTCAGTAGAGAGAGAGAGATAGTACATATACATTAGAAGTCAACACTTTGACTTGTCAAGACATCAGAGATCTTTACCATGAAGATGACAAAGACTGCAGATCTGAACTCGGGTGAAGGCAAACATTCTTCAACTGATTCTCCAAGGTGATTCCATCACCATGCTGCACCTAGCTAGCAGTCTGATGCAATAATACCAACCCATGACAATAGCAATGCTGAATGCCCATCTCATAATGCAGCAACATCATTCAGACCTCTAACGGCTTCAACAGTGTGACAGCTCCATGTATTATGCTAATGATATGGGCCCTCAGATACGCATACGAAATATTGACTGTGGTGTTATTGTCTGTGGCCTAACGCACAGTTTTCCTTTGCTGCTCACAAAGGTTTCCAACCAAGGTCTTCAACACAGTGATTACATTCATTGTTCATAGCCTTCACCCCTTTCTCCATTCAAGTGACTGTACTTTGAATCAAGGTCTGCGACATATAACACTTATGCCCTTGCATTTATGTCAACACAGCCCTAACATATGCTGTCCAAGCACGCATTGCTGAACAAACCTTAACACATACCTTTCAACACTCTTCTCCACGTCATACAAGCCACTTTCAGATCTTCCTTGTTTGCCTGAAGCTTGACGTTGTCCATGTCCAAAACAAAGGTCAGATTAGGCATCATATAGCTGTGGTATGACTGTGGTTAGAGCATGCTTGAATAGACTTCCTTTTGACTGCGTCTGGCTAGTTAAGGCCTCCTCTTTCCAGCGTATAGGAATCCTCCTCTTGCTGCCTAGAACCCTCATTGGCTGTGGATTATATCACCTTAGAGGACTGCAGTTAGGTGGATAAGGCTATAGATTTAGGCCTTCTGTAGCTATGGATTAGGGCCTATATTAGCTGTGTATAGAACTTCCTCATAGCTACGTATTAAGGCCCAATTGTTGTGGAATAGGATCATTGTTTAGCTGTGAATAAGGGCTCAACAGAGTGCAGATTAGGGCACCCCAGGAGAACGTATGAGGGCATCTTTAACAGTGAATTAGGGCCACCCTTAACTGTGGATAGAGCTCCCTTTTTGGACAACAAATAGGTGCTTCTTTAAGCTGTATATAGGTCTCCTCTTTTCTGCGTGTAGATCTCCTCATAAGCCTGCAGCTAGGGCACATGATGACAACGGATTTAGGGCCTCAATAGATCAATATCATAGGGTCTCTTCTGGACTCGCGTTTAGGGTTCTTAGGACAACAACTTGGGGTCTCTTCTTGCTACGTTAGAGAAACCTCTTTTAGGATAGCGTAGAATCTTACTGTGACAAGACTCCTCCATGACAATGTTAAGGTCTAGGGCATCCTATAGGGTAGCGTATCCTCTTTAGATCTCTCCTCCCACTAAAACCCAAAGACAAGTGGAGAGGAAGAGATCACAAGAAGTGTGTCTAAAATGACTTGCAAGCCACCTCTATTTATAGTGCAACGTTGAGGATAGATGGGGGTAATTTGGTTGCTGGTTGACCTTGATGAATTGTCACATAACACAAATAAATTCATATCTCCATGAATACATATCGAAATCGGATGATCTTTTAGATCAATCCTACACCTCTCGACGAGAGGAATCCAAGAAAAATATCAGGTGCCATAAATAAGATGACCCACATGGAGTTTGGCCCTAGTTGCCAATTTTAACACTCCCTCTCAACTAGGGAGAACTCCATCTGCTAATCCATCTGCCAGTCTGTACTATCTTTGACATCAGTGCCCTGCACTGCTCCGCTTTGCTCTGCTGAACTATGAAGAAGAAGAAGTGATCGAGAATGTATCATACTGTTCTCTACTGACCCGAATTCAGTCCCATAAGGAGAGTGTTTCATACCACTCTTATTGACCCAAAGTCAATTCCAATAAAGAGAGTGTGTCATACCACTCCTACTGATCCGAAATTAGTTTCAAAAAGAGAGTGTATCATACCACTCCTACTGATCCGAAATTAGTTCCAAAAGAGAGCGTATCATATCACTCTTACTGACTCGAAGTCAGTTCCAACTTCCAATTGATCCCAGATCAATACCATCCTAGCATAGGGAGTATGGTAGTAACACGATGTGTCCATCGGTACTACTATGGTCCCTATCCTCATTTCCCCCTACTCATTGGCCAGATGAGAGGTACTTCCCATGAGTCCCATACTGCACGGGTAGGATGTCTCAGTAGGAGAAGGATGAACCACTCATCCTGCCTACATGTCGCCATGGGTTATCCCAGGGGAAGGCTGAACCACTCACCCTGTACACAACAAATCACTAGAGGAAGGCTGAACCACTCACCCTATGACTGTGTCTCGGCAGGTGAAGGATGAACCCCTCATCCTGCCTGCATAACAAACCACTAGGGGAAGGCTGAACCACTCACCCTATGGTTGCTCATCGCTCCAAGAAGTACCCCCAAGCTACCTGGAGCTCCCAGAGCTCAATGTCCATATCATCCAGGACATTCAGGAGAGAGTCTTTCCATGACTCCTAGTCGTTTTCGGAAAGTCAAGCATTTGACCTTTTCCAAGGGCTTCACCTGAAAATCGGCAACCTGCACATCAGTCCTAGAGTGATGGAGCCTTCTTGCTCCCCGTTGTACCATATCCCAGATAAAGTGGTACCTGATGTCTATATGCTTGGAGCGATCATAGAACACGGGATTCCTCAACAATCGAATCCCTCTCTGGTTGTCACAGAAGATCACGATGGTATCCAGCACGTGTCCAAACAACTCACAAAAGAGCTTCCACAACCTGATAGCTTCATAGGAGGCCATACTCACAACTATGTATCTGGCCTCAGCGGTGCTCAAAGAAATCGACTTCTACTCCCTGCTCATCTAGGATATCGAAGAAGAACTCAAAGAGAACCAACACCCATAAGTGCTCTTGCGATCCTCCACATTGCTTGTCAAATCATAAACGGAATAATAATGCAGCCTCACAGCTCCAGCAGTGTATCTTAGTCCATGAGTGATTGTGCCTCCGAGATATCTCAGAAGATTCTTGGCACCAATCCAATGAGGCTCAGTCATATGTTGGCTCAACATGCTAACTGCAAAACATCTATCCAGATGGGAGATCACCAAGAACATCAATGCTATTGAGTTGACGAAACTCAGAGACATTTCCCAAATTAGGTTCGGCAGCACTACCGTATAACTTCTTAGAGTTAATCTCCATCGAGGTAGTCACGGGCTTGCAGTTCACCATTCCAATTCTGGAATCCAACTCCCTCTTACTTTTGCAAATGAGAGGGTCTGCACCTGTCAGATAGAGGTCGTCCTCATAAGGTACCAATATGAGAGGTCTATCATCCACAACCTTAAAGCAAAGGTTTGGATTGGCTTCACTCCTAGTGAATATCAGCTTCATTAGATAGCTATCAATCCTCTCACACCAAGCTTGGGGTGCTTGCTTTAAATCATAAAGAGCTTTCTTCCACCCTTATACATGAGATTCCCGATCATGAATCTCAAACCCCTCAGGTTGTTCCAGATCAGTGGTCTTGCTATTACATGAGGGGAATGGTCCCCTTGTAAGCTTTCCTTCGGTACATGTACCTTCATGCTCTTCTTAGAATTCAGGCATCCCTGTCACCATTTGTCTCACATTGGGTAGGGCCCCATAATGAAGATGGGAAGACCTCTGGTGCCATAGAAGAGATGTGTCACACGACATGGTCCCTAATGGACTTCCTGCAACTTGATACAAATTGCCAACCCTGAACCCAAGAGTAAAAGCATCTTTTAAAAATTCCTTTTCCAAACACGTACCTTTTCATCGATGAATGCCACCTTGTAACCTTTATCTTCCATTGCCGAAATCGACACCAGGTTCTTCTTGAGATAAGGTACATAAAGAAATTTTTGTAAATGAATTGTGCTACCCTCATTCAATTGAAGGGTAGCATTCCCTACACCCTTTCTGGGATAGGTGGCATCATCTCAAAGAATAATCTCCAAGATTGTTTCCTTCTCTATCAGATTAGAGAGTGCTTCCTTATATCCGGTAAAGTGCCTTGAGGCACCACTATCAATAAGCCAATTTCCCAATGAGTCCGGAGGAGAGGGCCGATATAAGATAATACTCTTTTTGCATATTAGAAACAACATTTCATACCTAGAGTTCCTTGCTTTCTTGAAGAGTCAACCATTTTCATGATGCCTTGCATTCCTTTTTCCTTTGCCATTTTACCTGTCATTCCTTCGATCATTGAAGATGCCCCTGGAATGATTGTGACCATCATCATGTGATGTGACACTCCCTCACATAATGGTCAAACTTATTGCAAGCAAGGCATTTGCCTTTCCTTCCACTCTTAGATCCGGGCTTTCCATAGAAGTGACCTTTAGGTAGGTCACCAGACGCTTCCGCTGCACCACTCTAATAATCTTCTTCGCTTGGACTTCACCCTTAGTGAATTTGAAGTGGGATGAGGAACCCATTCAGCCTTTTGTCCTTCCCAACTGACTTCGGTGATTGCTCTTTCACTCTTGCTTGGGCATTGTCTTGACTCTTCACCTCAGCTCTGAAACCATGTTAGTTTTAGGTATGTTCTATGCTTAGAGCAATTTACTTCATTTTTTCCATTTTAGCTCAATATCAATTCCAGATTAGCAATCACATTAGCATGATAGTAAAGTGCAGATAGAACATAAACATAAACATCAGAAAACAAGCCAAGACAAGAGGACACAAGATGTGGCACCAGCTAGGGACAAACCCCAATGTGGGGAAACCCTTGATCATTTCTTCTTATATTCTTCCATAGTTCAGTAGAGAGAGAGATAGTACATATACAATAGAAGTCAACACTTTGACTTATCAAGATTAGACATCAGAGATCTTTACCATGAGGATGACAAGGACTGCAGTTCTGAACTCGGGTGAAGGCAAACATTCTTCAACTGATTCTCCAAGGTGATTCCATCACCATGCTGCACCTAGCTAGCACTCTGATCCTCAACGCAATAATACCAACCCATGACAATAGCAATGCCCATCTCATATTGCAGCAACATCATTCAGCCCTCTAATGGCTTTCAACAATGTGACAACTCCATGTATTATGCTAATGATATGGGCCCTCAAATACCCATACGAAATATTGACTGTGGTGTTATGGCCTGCGGCCTCACAAATTTTCCTTTGTTGCTCACAAAGGTTTCCAACCAAGGTCTTCAACACAGTGATTACATTCATTGTTCATAGCCTTCACCCCTTGCTCCATCGAAGTGACTGTACTCTGAATCAAGGTTTGCAACATATAACACTTATGCCCTTGCATTTATGTCAACACAACCCTAACATATGCTGTCCAAGCACGCCTTGCTGGACAAACTTTAACACATACCTTTCAACACTCTTCTCCACGTCATACAAGCCATTTTCAAACCTTCCTTGTCTGCGTGAAGCTTGACACTGACCATGTCCAAAACGGAGGTTAGATTAGGCATCATATAGCTGTGGTATGATTGCGGCTAGGGCATGCTTGAATAGACTTCCTTTTGACTGCGTCTAGGGCTAGTTAATGCCTCCTCTTTCCAGCGTATAGGAATCCTCCTCTTGCTGCATAGAACCCTCATTGACCTTGGATTATATCACCTTGGAGGACTGCGGTTAGGTCGATAAGGTTGCAGATTTAGGCCTTCTGTAGCTACGGATTAGGGCCTTCATTTAGGGCCCATATTAGCTGTGTATAGAACCTCCTCATAGCTGTGTATTAAGGCCCAATTGCTACGAAATAGGATCATTGTTTAGCTGTGAATAAGTGCTCAATAGATTGCGGATTAGGGCACCCGAGGACTGTGTATGAGGGCCTTTTTTACAGTGAATTAGGGCCACCCATAACTGCGGATAGAGCTCCCTCTTTGGACAACGAATAGGTGCTTCTTTAAGCTGCATATACGTCTCCTCTTTTCTGCGTGTAGATCTCCTCATAAGCCTGCGGATCAGGCACACGATGACAACAAATTTAGGGCCTCATAGATCAACATCATAGGGTCTCTTCTAGACTTGCACTTAGGGTTCTTAGGACAACAACTTAGGGTCTCTTCTTGCTGCGTTAGAGAAACCTCTTTTAGGACAACGTAGGATCTTACTGTGACAAGACTCCTCCATGACAACGTTAAGGTCTAGGGCATCCTCTAGGGCAGTGTATCCTCTTTAGATCTCTCCTCCCACCAAAACCTAAAGACAAGTGGAGAGGAAGAGATCACAAGAGGTGTGTCTAAAATGACTTGCAAGCCACCTCTATTTATAGTGCAACGTTGAGGATAGATGGGGGTAATTTGGTTGTTGGCCGACCTTGACAAATTGTCACATAACACAAATAAATTCATATCTCCATGAATACATATCAGAATCGGATGATCTTTAGATCAATCCTACACCTCTCGACAAGAGGAATCCAAGAAAAATATCAGCTGCCATAACTATGATGACCCACATGGAGTTTGGCCCTAGTTGCCAATTTTAACATTGATTCAACGTGTTCACAGCGAAGCATATGTCAGGACGGGATGTCACCAAGAACATTAGGGCCCCCACAAGTTGACGATACTAGGAAGGGTTCGCTAATCCGGGCCCAACAACACTTCCACATAGCTTCTTGAAGTTGAGTTTCATCAGAGTAGATAGGGACTTGTAGTCCACCATCCCACATCTCTCAAGTAGCTTAACAATGTATTTTCCTTGAGAAAGGAAATTCTCACTTGGCTTTTGCCAGACCTCTAGTCTGAGGAAGTAGTGCATCAGTCCTAGGTCCTTTGTCTCGAACTTGGAAGCCAACTCCCTCTTGCATTGATGAATGAGAGACTCATCACCTGTCAGAAAGAGATCATCCACTTAAACGACCAGAATAAGAGGCCTGTCCTTTTCAACCTTGAAGTATAGGTTCGGGTTAGCATCGCTCCTTGTATATCCCATCTTCATAAGATAACTATCAATCCTCTCATATGAAGCCCTAGGGGCTTGCTTTAATCCATAGAGGGCTTTCTTTAACCTGCATACATGTGACTTACGATCTTGAACTTCGAATCCCTCAGGTTGTTCTACATAGACTTCCTCTTTAAGCGAACCATGCAAGAAAGCAGTTTTGACATCCATCTGGTGTAGGCTCTAACCTTGCGAGGCAGCAAGGGCTATGATTGGACGGATGGTGGTATATCGAGCAACCGGTGCAAATATCTCATCATAGTCTACTCCTTCCTTTTGAGAGAAGCCTCGTGCAACGAATCTAGCCTTGAAATTTTCAACACTCCCATCAGCTCCATGTTTGATCTTGTAGAGCCATTTTGAAGTGACCACTGACTTGTCCTTGGGTCTAGGAACCACATCCCAAACATCATTCTTCATGATTGACTCATATTCCTCGTTCATCACATCATTCCAAACTTGGTGTTTCACAACTTCTTCGAATGTACAAGGCTCATATTTTATAATGGTACTCATGGCAGCTAAGTACCCTTGGTACCTGTTTGGCGTCTTGCTTTCACGAAATGTCCCCCTCGGTGCAATGTGTTTCTCAGCATCTTCAAGAGTATCTTTGAGCCACAACAGTCTTTTTCTTGAAGTAGAGGGCTCACTAGGAGGTGAATCAATGGGATCCACCAGACCTTCCACATCGGGCTTTGGGTCATCAGATGAAGGTTCATCATGCTTTCCTGCATCATCATCATCATTGTCCTTCCTAGGGATAGGAAGATATCGAACTTTCCCAAGGGAAGAATATTCATCGAAAGTGACATCATCACTTATTCCACTTCCCTTTGACCAGGTACATGAATTCTATATGCCTTCGAAGTTACACTGTAGCCCGCAAATGTTCCTTTCTTCCCAGATGCATCTAGCTTGTTTCTTTTCTCTTTCGGCACATGAAAATATATGGGACAACCAAAAATTCTAAAAGGAGAAACATCGGGTTTCTTACCAACGAAAACTTCTTCGGGTGTCTTGAAGTCCAATGCTTGATGTGGGCATTTATTTTGAACATACACAGTGGCGTTGGCAGCTTCTCCCCATAAGAACTTCGGTAGACCTTGGCCATGAAGCATGGCACTGGTGGCTTCTATGATAGTTCGATTCTTCCTTTTGGCAACACCATTTTGTTCAGGAGTATATGTAGTAGTGGTCTCCCTCCTTATGCCAGCTTCTCTACAATAGTCATTGAATTCATTTGACTCATATTCGGTCCCATTATTGTACCTCAAGTTTTTGATCTTCTTCCCTGTTTGATTTTCGACCAAGGCTTTGAGAGAGCGGAACCATTCGAACACTTTGTCCTTCTTTTCCAAGAGACAAATCCATGCTTTGTGAGAGAAGTCATGCACAAAAATTGCATAGTACAAATATCCACCCAAAGATGTCACAGACAACATACCTGATAGATCAGAATGGACCAGATGAAGAATATCAGTAGTTTGACTTTGACTTGAGGGAAAAGTTCCCCTTGTATGTTTTTCAGCTGCACAACCCTGACAAACACCTTCATGATCTAAGTCGAATTTGGGCATACTTGTGGCCATAATTTGGATTGAAGAGAAGTATTGCAAGTCATTGCTCGTAACAAACTTCCTCTAACCTATAAAGACCTTCAACCCTGAATCCAAGAGTGAATGCATCTCTTGCGTTCCTTTGCCAAACACGAACCTTCCCATCAATAAATGTCACCTTGAAATCTTTATCTTCCATCGCAGAAATAGAGACTAGGTTCTTTTTCAGATCAGGTACATACAACACTTCTTGTAAATGAAGGGTTTGACCTTGATTTAAGTGAAGAGTAACAGTCCCAATTCCTTTCACGAGATAAGTGGCATTATCCCAAGTATAATCTCCATATTTGCCTTCTTTTCAATCAAGTTTGAGAGAGCCTCTTTGTACCTAGTGAAGTGCCTTGAGGCAGCACTATCAATCAACCAATGATCCAATGTATTCGGAGAAGAGGCGGTAGTGAGGGTAGAAATAAGATAAAATTCTTTTTGCTTTTCTATAACATTAACTTCTTCATATCTGGAGTTTCTCGACTTCTTAGGAAGACGACCATTTCCATTTCGAGCAATGGGAGCATTCCTCTTTCCTTTATTGTTGAACTTGTTGTTCCTTTGATTGCCATTGCCCTTGTAGTTGTTGTTATGGTTGTCATCATCTCTTGGAGTATCCTTCTTGTGAGGACACTTTCTAGCAAAGTGGTCAAACTTGTTACAATTGAAGCATCTTCCCTTTCTTCCTTCTTTGAATCCCATTTTTAACCCTTGACCTTGTCTTCTTGGACCAACATTGTTGTTCCTCTTAGCATGAGCGGAGAAGGCGGTAGGATTGTTTCCATTTGAGGGCTTGTCTCTTTCCATCATCCTTATTTCTTCTTGAGTGCATCCCAATAATTCGTCAAATCCCAGAATCCTATCATTGTTGAGGATGGTAGTGTTAAACACATCCCATTCTCTTGTAAGGCCTGCAAGTGCAATAAGAGTGAGCTCCTTGTCACCAATGACTTCTCCAATAGATAGGAGATCATTCTTGATTTCGGTAATCCTCATGAAGTAGGATTGAATGGATTCTCTTCTATCCATCTTGATCTCTTTCAACTTGTTCTTGAGAAAAAGTACTTGATTTGCATTATTTACTTTGAACATCCCAACCATCTTGTCATACATCTCCTTAGATGTTTCCAAATCAGAAATATAGGCAACCAAAGGCTTTTGAATAGAATCAACAATAATTTTCTTAGCTTTAACCTCACCTTTCTTGTACTTTGTTTGTGCAGCTGCAGATGCATTTGAAGGAGGCTCCACTACTCTTCCTTTGACATAGTCCACGGCATCATTTTCTTCCGAAGTCAAATCTAGAGACATCTTCCATGCATGATTGTCGGATTTGAAGTAAGATGTAGTCGTCATTGGGACTAGTTCCAAGTTTTAGTCCAAAAACTTCCCTTAGTGATTACTTTTCTTCACTCTTGCTTGGGCTTTGTCTTCACCTGAACTCCGATACCATGTTAATTTTAGATAACAATGGTATGTTCTATGCTTTAGCACAAGCTACTTCAATGTTCCTTATCAACCCAATGACAATTTCCAGTAGCAATCACATTGACAGTGAATGTAGATAGAACATAAAAACAAGTGCAAAAGACAAGCCAAGACAAGAGGACACAAGATTTGGCATATGCCAGGGAAAAACCCTAATGTGGAGAAAACCCTTTGATCAAATCTTCTTATTATTATTCAATAGTTCAACAGAGAGAGAGAGTACAAATATCAAATCTTCTTATTATTATTCAATGGTTCAACAGAGAGAGAGTACAAATATCAAATTTACTTGCCCAAAACAACCTTGTCAAATTTGCAGTCAACTGCAGTCAAACTTCAGCCCTAACTAGAAAGTTAACGCTGTTCAAAATAGCAACAACACATCCTTAATGCAGCTCGGTCAACCCAAGTCAAACTCAGCGTGAACAGGTGGTCAAAGTCAGCCCAAAACAGTTTGGTCAAACTCGGTCAAAGGAGAGAGAAATACTACTGTTATTTTCTGCAATCAAATCTGAAGTCAATGCTGAGGTCAACGCTGGTCAAACCATAGTTGCGGGGGAGCGCCCCCCCCCCCTATCGAACCCGCTCCCGAAGCGCGCTCCGGAGCGGCTTGGGAGCGCGCTCCCTAAATCCCTCCCGGATGGGACGGGAACGATTTTCGGGAGCGCGCTCCCTCCCAAAAAATTTTCGCTCCCTGCCGATTTCGGGAGCAACCTAGGGAGCGGCTGCTCCGTCGCTCCCGGAGCGCTTTTTAAAGCCCGGGAGCGATTGGGGAGCGATCGCTCCCGATCGCTCCCGGGCTTTAAAAAATCGCTCCGGGAGCGATTTTGAATGGGCCGGGAGCGGGTCGGCGGAAAAAAAATTCGCGGACCCGAAAATAAAATCAAATTTTATAATTTTTTTTTTGTTTTAAAAGCCCTTTGGGTATAAAAACATTTCATTATGAATGTTTGAAGAGGTTGAGGAGGTTGAGGAGCTTGAAGAGCAAGAGTTTGGAGCAAGGAGCAATTGCTGAAGAGCGAGGAGCGAGGAGCAAGCCTGCAGAGGTAAGTAACTTAATAATTTAGCTAATCTAGC
>APFE030481001.1:0-79460 GCA_000404065.3 Pinus taeda | reverse complement strand
TATCAAAAATTAAAAAATATAAAAAATATATATATTTTTAAAAAATTGCTCCCGGATTCGCTCCCAAACCGGGAGCTTTTGAAAATGGTCGCTCCCGCTCCTGCTTCCGCTCCCGCTCCCGCTCCCAAGTAACATTGGGTCAAACTGCCTAAAATACCTTGGTTTCTGTGCCCAACAAACTGGCCTAGGAAAATCGAAATTCTGCCTTGAAAACCAAAGTCAAAGATGGTCAAATGAGCCTTGGTCAATGCTGGTCTGTTTCTTTGAAATTTCGAACTGCATTTCTGAAATATTCGTCCTCCTTCTATGTCACACGTGGGAGAGAGAGAGAGGCTCCCAAGCCATACGAACCAATCAAGAGAAGAGAGACAAGAATGATGTGATGAGTGATGTCCAAATGAGGAGAGAGGCCACTCCTATTTATACAATTCGTTGAGGGTGAGGAGACACATCCATTGGCCTTCTTGAGCCTACATTTGATTGAGGCCGACCTTGACAATTTGTGCATGAGAGAGAATAAATTCAAAATTCCACTTCTGCTTGTTCGAATGAGATGATCTTTATATGAAAAGTGGACCTCTCGAAAAGAGGAATCCAATGCAATAATCATCTCCATCATATGAGCTGTCCTAAGGTGGAATTTGGCTCTAGTTGCCAATTTTAACACTACATGATCAGGTGGGAGTTCGAGTTTAGAAAGGACAAGTTGGGAACTTCAGTCTTTGATTGAAGGAAGGACGAGTTATAACTCCAGTGATGATTGGAGAGAGAACCAGTTCGACTCAGTTAACTAGTCAATCACAACTCAAGTTCTAAATTTGTAACTCGCCTAATTTAACATGGATCAAATCTATAAAAGAAGGATGAAGGCACAAAGTTTATTTATTGTTGAGTGCGGAAGTTTTTATGAGAGCTCTTTGCTTGCGGTGTGCATAGCCTTGAGGAGCAAGAATGCACAGGTTTGTTGAGCATATTTGCGCTAGGATTTAGGAGTTGCATCCTAAATAATAGGAGACCAAGTGCACACATAAATAGGAGCTATTTGCGCTACAAAATAGGAGATTTTGTGCGCAAGGAAATAGGCCCTAGTGCGCTAGGAAATAGGGCTGCTAGTGTGCAAAGGATTAGGAGCTGGGATCACGAGATTTGCAAGGTAAGATAGTTTAGCGGGAGAATAAGGTTGTTCTCAGTGTGAGATTGCCTTGTAAAAGATTCAATTGCTCAAGCCCAATCAATAAAATACTACAACAAAGAAAGCAGGTTTTCCCTTTTGGGTTTCCTGGGTAAACAAGTGTGTCAATTTGTGTGATTCTATTTTTATTTCTATGATTATATTTTGCAGCTTATCAGTTCAGAAATTTTGTATCTTGGTGAAAGTGAATTTGGCTTTAGTTTTCAGTTTCCTAGTTTTCAATTATTCACTAAGTAGTTGCAGAATTTTGTGAAAAATTAACATGGTATCAGAGCAGAGATCAACATAAATAATAGCACCAAGTTGATCAATTAGTGAAGAGTGCAGATCAGTCGGGAAGGCTAGCGCTAGAGTTTGAAGAGAAGTTATTTGGATAGGCAAGATGGTGTTCCAAGGGCTGAGGGCAGATCATTGTTTAGAGGGAGCCTCTAACTTCTGCTCATGGAATGAGTGGATATCAGTAGTGTTGGAAGATAATGGGGTGTTCGAGTTTATAAAGCAGGCTATAGTGCCACCTCAAGATCCCCAACAGTTGGCCCAATATAACAAGAATGATACCAAGGCGAGGAGGATCATTCTAGAGGGGGTCAAAGACCATATTATCCCTCATCTCCATGGGAAGAAGACAACATACGAGATGTTTAAAGCCATCTTAGATCTGTATGAGGGATCCATTGATGTCAGGAAGCGAGCTCTCAAGGAGCAGTTAAGAAGTATTCAGATGAGCAAAGGAGAGCCCATCGTCACATATCTTTCAAAGTTCACTTATGTTCAGGATGAGCTGGGTGGTGTGGGCGAGATAGTAGCAGAAAAAGACCTTTTGAGTCTTGTGCTTCTAGGACTCTGTAAGTCTTGGTATGGGTTCTAAGATGTAGTGAATGGCAGAGAAAATTTTCCCTGTTGGGAAAGGTTTTGGAGTGACTGCATTCAAGAAGAAATCCGGAGAGGGATGAGAGACGGTAGATCAGTGAAGATAGAGGACGAGGATAACTTTGCCTTGGCAGGCAAAGGCAACAAAGCCAAGGGCAAAGGCAAGGTCGAGACTTGTCAGAAGGACGAGAAGAAGAAGAAGGATCTAAGAAAGATCAAGTACTTCCATTGCCACGAGTTCAGGCACTATGCTATAAAGTGTCCTAACAGGAAGAAGGGGTCCGGTAATTATCATGTGGCTGCATCAGTTGAGGTAGATGGTTTCGCTACTCAGTTCAAGAAAGACTTCTCATTGATAGCTTGCATGGCAAGCTTAGTAGGTAACAATACGTGGTATATTGATTCCAGAGTGCCCTTACACATGACCGAGAATAGGGAGTATTTTAGCTAGCTAGAGGAGAAGGACATGCAGGTTCTTATTGAGCTAGGAGATAATGACAAGTACGCGATGTATGCGGGCCCTTCTCTTCTCCATCACTTATGAGACACAGGTATTATGCTACTTTCATAGATGATTATTCTTGGAAAACTTGGATATTTTTTGTGAATAAGAAGGATGAGGTCTGAACCAAGTTCATGGAGTTTAAGGCCTGGTAGAAAACTAGATCAGGAAGAAGATCAAAGCAATGAGGAGTGATGACGGCGGGGAACATATCTCTAATGCCTTCAAGGACTTGTGTGCCAAGTAGGGCATTCGTAGAGAGTTGACAACATCCCATAACACTCAACAGAATGGGGTGGCTGAGAGTAAGAACCACAATGTAGTTGGAGCGGCCAAGGCCATGTTGCATGATCAAGGACTGCCTATGCTCTTGTGGGCAGAGGCATGCAACAATGCAATATTTCTGCGGAACAGGAGTCCACACAAGGTGCTTGGATGAGTTACACTAGAGGAGACTTTCATAGGCAAGAAGCTCGATGTTTCACATTTTCGTATCTTTGGCACAAAAGTTTATTGCCATGTGTCCAAAGATAGTAGGCAGAAGCTAGATCCCATAACTGAAAAGGATATTTCTGTCGGTTACAGTGAGACATCTCAGGTGTACAAGGTGTATATTCCATCACTCAAGAAGACAATTATCAGGTGGGATGTGAGGTTTGAGGATGACAGAGCTCTGAGGGAGTCCTTAGAGCAAGAGAAGGATGGAGTACTTGAGGAGGAGCCTCAACCAAGATCACATATTGAGTCTCAGCCAGGTGGCAAGAGGGT
Organism: Pinus taeda; assembly: GCA_000404065.3. Classification (NCBI taxonomy): domain Eukaryota; kingdom Viridiplantae; phylum Streptophyta; class Pinopsida; order Pinales; family Pinaceae; genus Pinus; species Pinus taeda. Next base: position 76,128 of record APFE030481001.1, on the reverse strand, counting down.
CGCATAGCAAGATGCACAACAGGATGATGAGGAGGAGAGACTAAGATGAGAGCATGCAACTATTCGGTTAGAGACTCCTAGCATAGGGAGGAAGAGAGTCAAGTGGGTCAACATGTTGATTCAGGAGGCCCAGGAGCATGTTAAAGCTTCTAGCTCTATGTTTAGGTAGAGCAAGCAACCATAGAGGTACATTGGAATATGGCACTGATGACAGAGTTGTTGGACACAAAGCCTTCTTATTATGAGGAGGCAACCTCTTAGTAGGTTTGGCGGGGTGCCATGGTGGAGGAATATTCCTCCATCATGAAGAACGGTGTTTGGGAGATTGTGCCACGACCAGAGGGCAAATCAGTAATAGGCTCATGTTGGGTGTACAAGGTGAAGCATGGAGCAGATGGAAGTGTGGAGAAGCACAAGGCCAGGTTTGTGGCCAAGGGCTTCTCACAGGTTGAGGGCATAGACTATGATGGGCTGTTTGCCCCAGTGGCACGATATTCATCCATTAGGACGATTCTAGCACTTGTAGCACATAGGGGGTGGAAGATCCACTAGATGGGTGTGAAGACAACATTTTGCAATAGAGTGGTTGAGGAGGAGATTTATATGGAGTAACCAGAGGGGTTTGAGCAGTTTAGTAGAGACACACAGGTGTGCAGGTTGAAGCGAGCTCTATATGGGCTCAAGAAAGCTCCGAGAGCATGGTACTCTCGTATTGACAACTACCTTCGAGGATTGGGCTTTGCTAAGAGTGAGGCAGATCCCAACCTGTACTACATCATGGTTGGAGGGCTTCTGCTCATTCTAGTGCTCTATGTTGACGATCTTATACTGACTGGAGCAGATAGCTTGATTTAGGATTGCAAGGGAGTTTGAGATGAAGGAAATAGGGCTTATGCACTATTTTCTTGGATTGTGTTGTAACATTTTCCTGTCAAAGAAATGCTACAAAATTTTTCGAAATTTGCCAGAATCTGCCAGCTTCCTTCAGTCTTCTCCTTGCCTTGGCGAATGTCTTCCTTTAAATATCATTCCATCTAACCATTTCCGTCGCTGGAGGATGAATTGTCTCTCAAGTTCTTATAGATGTTTTTGAGTTATTTTTAATAATAGTTTTTAATTTTAAATAAATTTAATTTTATAAAAATATTATTATTATAGTTTTTTATAAAATTATTTATTTAATTATAAAACTTAAGTTAAAAATAATTATGGGCACAAGGCCCTACCTCCAAGTTCAAACTATGCTACATATGCCATCCAAGTTCATTCCCAAATATTGTAAGTCACAAGCCAGCTCAACGCATCAAGGAAGGGAGCCCACGACCAACAAGAGCATAAAGAGTGCACAACGCATCAATGGGCATTGTGTGAATTGGCGTAAACGGTAAACATTCTCCACTCGACGCATGTGGGATTATTCCCATTCATTGGAAAAGAAGGACCTGCAGTTTTTAATGACACAGATTTGGCCTGGTCTCATCGATGGTCACAATTGAGTTTTGCCAACCACAGGTTGTCCAGGCTTTAATGTAGGAGAGTGGTGGCGCAATGATCATAAACTCCTTCCATTTTTTCAATAGTGGAAATGAGCGCTTGGAGATCGAAGGCGAAGGTTTAATTGCGTGACCCCCCGACCTTTCGAGGTTTAATGGAGGGGGAAGGGCACGCAATTGGCAGTTTTCTGCGACCAGACTTTGCTAACATGGCAGCTCCAGAACGATTATGGGGGCCCTCTCATCAAAACCGGATTCTGCCTAGACCCCCTCCACATTCTGCTTATTAAAACCACTGTACAGGTGCACAATTGTCAAATTTTACTGTTGCCAATGGTTTACAATGTCAGCATAGGATCTCAATTTGCCAGATGAGGTAACAAGTGGCAGACTTCTGTGTCTTGTTTATGGATAAGCAGTATTTGAATTCATTCTAATCTGGTGTTCATAAACCAGTGATTAAAGTTTCCCAACCTCCGGTGACTGAGGTTACAAATCTTGACCATGAAATTGCGGAGCTCCAAAGGGTATGAGTTGGGTCATTCTTTTATGTTCTTGCCATGTTGGTTGCAGTACTGACAGAACTCAGAAAACTTAAAGCAACAATGTTCTTCTGGACAGGAAACTAAAGGACCAAAACTGGGGATTTGTAATGACAAAATATTGATGAAGCAAGGTTATTTCATTATGGAAAAGGGTCGCTTGAAGAACAAGTGCCCATCTGTAGACAATAATTACTTGTTCTCTGTAGACTCTCCAATTGGAAAGAGTGAATTGCTTGCTGAAAGATCCCTTTCAAGTGATCAATTTCTTTACATTTACAGTTTAAAGAAAATGGGAGCCTATTGATGATGGTTTCTACTTTCTACTGGCACATGATTTAGATGAGTTTAATTGGTGGGAAACTGGCCATACTATAATCAAAATCTCATGTTTTCCGTCAAGCACAACAAAATCAACCACTGAGAGTGGAATCAAAATTTGTCAATAAATACTTCAGACTTCTGTGCAGAGGCAGAGCTAGTGGTCATCAAGCACGCCTAATAAAGAAGGGTTATATCAAATGCGGGTATATGGACTTTAAACCCATTCAATTTTTCTGCAATATCAAACTTCTCAATGATCCAAATACAGAGCAAATGGAAAAATTCTAATTGCTATAACATAAGTATTCAGATCATCGAGAGCCTTGTTTATAGACCAGTTTCATTCTAAGGAAGATTTGATCATCAGCGTAGTTTTCACTTCTTTACATATTAGGGTTTGCACATTGTTGCAGAAATCGTTTTCTTCCCGATTAAAAGACAAGTATCAAGTCCACTTGACATTGTTTAAGTCCAAAATCTGTTGTGGTCAATTGAAAATGGTAACTACAAAGGTTCATACCTTACAATGTTGAATTCAGCTGGCTTAGAAAGCCCTAGTGTTCTATGATCAACCGAAGTTTTCATAGTACATTCTTGAATGGAGGAAGATCAGTTTTCAAGCGTTCTGCAATTCTTGGGGGTGGAATATGCGTCTTACCAGTCATATTCCCAGTGCATATCCTTCAAAATTGTTGTGCCCGTGTCTAAAGAGATCAATGTCTATTCTTGCTGCATTAAAGCCATGGATGACAGATTTCCTTATCACTGTGTCCTTTTCTGCAAATATTCTTTGCAGTGATGAAAATTTAGGCAGTATTGATGTCAAAGAAATTACAAGGATGCAGAGGGTCTTTGGAGCATAAACATCTTATCATAGTAGAACAAATTTAGCCTCTTCAACCACTAATGCAGATGAAAGAAGCGAGTTGGATTCCTTAGTAAACACAGCTTTGGATATCATTAACTCTGGTGAAAATTGAACAATGTTTGACCATAGATAATAAACTAATAGCTGGAGGATTTAAGTGGCAAAATTTCCAAGTTTAAAGGGACACAAGTGGCAATCAGTTGAACAAAACCAACAGGTCAAATATTATACTTAACCTTTTATGCAGGCAGTTAAGGCTTCATAATATCATATCAGCAAGCCAATCAGTTCCAGGTTTGAAGAAGAAAAATCAGCAGTCAAATGGTATTATTCAGATTAAAGGTAGAAGATCAACATCCCAAGAAAGCAATCACATACTTGGAGGCAATATTTGAGGATCAACCCCAGATTTCTTGCAGATTACCTTGAGATTCATTTTATTTTTAGTATGTTAGATTTTTATTCCAGAAAGCTAGACACAGTTAGCTTGATGTATTGTTCTATATATTCTTTAATTTGGAATGTAAAAGGGTTGGTTTTTGATGCCAAAACCCTAAGATTTTTGTAAAGTCTGCTATTACAGAGCTTTTAATCAAAGGCTTCTGGTTTAGGCCTTTGACAGAATTTGTTTCATGTGATTACTTTCCTGTTATTACATATCTTTTTCCTGCATGTATTTGAGGTTGTATAGGACAATGGGCAAGGCTAGGTTGAGTGTCAACCTCCCTGGAATCCCACTGCAAATTTATGTTCATTACTGAGTAGATCTAGGTGACATTGTGTCATGCTGATCCCTCTGCATCAATAGATAGTTGCTTCTATATCAATTCATAGATGTGTTGTTGTTAGCTATAGAGATTCTTCTATACGCTTATGCTCTTGTTAGATAATTTGATATTCAGGGAGGATATTTAATTCTCTAATTTCTCCGTCATTCACCTATCAAACTCTCTCAAGCTATGTTATTCTGTCATAGCTGAACGCTGACACTTTGATCAGACCTTTGCAAGAGAGGGCTTTATTTGTTAAGCAAGAATTTGAAACCCTAAGCAACCACCCTATACAACAATTCATAGATCTGGCCATTGTGCTTCATAGGTTGTTGTTCAGTGACAGTGAACAACATTAAAGCCTCGTAACACTTGAAGGAACCCCCTCTGGTTCGAGGGCCAGCTTGGACTTAAAGTTGGTTGAGTTGGTTTCTTGGTGCAGTTTCCGGCCAATAGACTGCATTTGAGAAACAAATACGGTAGGTTGGAGGTTTGAAAAGGTGATGGTGAGATCTTTGGACAGGGCAAGTACACACGAGATTCTCAAGAGGTTTCATATGCATGATTGCAAGCCCATGGCCACACCTCTAGTCACAATTTGGAGGAAGGTGTATGCTAGCAGAGCAAAGTTAGTATATGCTATATTATACATGTGACTCATTTGGTCGTTAATGTATTTTGTCAACACACAACCTGCTATTTGTTTTGGAGTAAACCAACTGAGTTAGCTCATGATGGAATCGACCATATTTCACTGGGTTGCTGCGAAGCATGTTTTGAGGTAGCTCAGAGGCACACTAGATTATGAATTGTGATACAGACAGGTTGATGGAGTGAGGCTTGAGGGATTCACAGATGCAGATTGCGTAGGGTGCTCCACAGATCAGAATAGTACTTCAGGTTGCATCTTCAACATTGGGTCAACAACTGTTTCTTGGTATCGCAGGAAGCATAGATCAATTGCACTCAGTTCAACAAAGGCCGAGTAGATGGCTGCCAGTCTGGCAGCGTGCAGAGCTATCTGGATGAGAAAGTTGCTTGCAGGGGATAGAGCCTACTGTGATACATTGTGACAATTAGAGTTGCATTAAGCTCTCTAAGAATCCAGTGTTTCATGATCGCTCCAAGCATCTCGAGATCAGTTACCATCATCTCAAAGATTGTGTGTGGAAAATGATAGTGAAGCTACCATACATTTCAACAGAGGAGCAGACAATAGATATCTTGACCAAGGCATTGACAAGAAGCAATTTCGTCTATTTCAGAGACAAGTTGGAAGTTGTACAAAATCCCTTCCTCGCTAAGAGGAGTGTTGGAAATTGTAGCGAGTGGAAGGTTTTCTTTGGCTTGTTCCTTAGCCAGAAAGACCACGAGTTGTCTTTCTTTGACCATGGAGCGAATTTATGGAGATGGTGAGCTTATTTCCAGTTTGCGGGAATAACTTCACGATGTCATGTGTAGTGTTGGTGGATTAGTGACGTGGTCCCCTCTTCAGTTTGACTACAAGATCGAGTAGCAGTTTGAGTTTAGAAAGGATGAGTTGGGAACTTTGGCCTTTGATGAAGGAAGGACGAGTTGTAACACCAGTGATGATTGGAGAGAGAACTAGTTCGACTTAGTTAACTAGTCAATCACAACTCAAGTTCTAAATTTGTAACTCGCCTAATTTAGCATGGATTGAATCTATAAAAGAAGGACAAAGACACAAAGTTTATTCATTGTTGAGTGCACAAGTTTTTGTGAGAACTCTTTGCTTGTGGTGTGCATAGCCTTGAGGAGAAAGAATGCACTGGTTTGTTGAGCAAATTTGCGCTAGGATTTAGTAGCTGCGTCCTAAATAATAGGAGACCAAGTGCACACAGAAATAGGATCTATTTGCGCTACAAAATAAGAGATTTTGTGTGCAAGGAAATAGGGCTGCTAGTGCTCAAAGGATTAGGAGCAGGGATCACGAGATTTGCAGGGTGAGTCCAAGCTAATTCAGCGAGAGAACAAGGTTGTTCTCAGGGTGACAGATTACCTTGTAAAAGATTCAATTGCTCAAGCTCAATCAATAAAATACTACAACAAAGAAAACAGGGGTTCCCTTTTGGGTTTCTTGGGTAAACAAGTGCGTCAATTTGTGTGATTGTGTTTTTATCTTTGTGATTATATTCTGCTACTTATTGTTGAATTTTTGAGCAACTAGGGAGAAATTTCCCTAGAAATCAATTTATGTGGTTAACCCCTTTAACCCTTGAAGTGAATTATTTCTCAAGAGTAAATTATTTTTCGTAAGATCAAAAGTTATTTCAAAAATATTTTATAAAGCAATTAGACATGTGCAAAAAAAAATCACTTAAGCGATTCAATTAGACATGTGCAAAAAAAATCACTTAAGTTATAAAAAATGAATGGATCACTCTAGGAGATTCCAAAACACTTTATTCGAGGAAGGGATTTTGCCTCAAAGATTTCTATATATTGAAGAGAAGCCTTCGTTTGCAACACATCGAGTTCTCTCTCTCTCTCGCTTTGGTGATCTAGCTCTCGCATTGATGATCAAGCCCTCACATCAATAATTTATCTTTCTTATTATTAGTAGCATATTTATTGTAGATTTGTAGATCTCTTATCATCATTGGCAAATCTCTTATTATCAGTAGCAGATCTCTTATTATCAAAAGCAGATTTATTCTAGATTTGCAGACCTCTTATCATCATTGGTAGATCTCTTATTAGTAGTGGCGGATCTCTTATTATCAGTAGCAGATGTGTTGCGGATTTGCAGATCTCTTATCATCATTGACAAATCTATTGTTTGGCAGATCTATTATCTGGCCTATTGTTTAGCAGATCTATTATATGGAAGATCTATTATCTGGCAGATCTATCGTTTGGCAAATCTATTGACAATTCTCAAAACTCTCGTTCAACGCTCACACCAATGGTTTCTGCTTTTGTTATTTGCTGTTGTTAATGCTCTCACTCCAGAGAAGTATTATTGCAGTTGGTATTTCTCTCACACCAGAAGTATTTAGATCTTGTGTTGATCTCGCTCCAGAGATATTCTATTCTTGATATTGCTTTTGCACCAGGGTTTGACTGCTGATATATTTCCTTTTCTTTAGTAGCATTCTGATCTTGCATTTGGAGAATATTGCTCTCAGTATTTAACTCTCGTACTTGTGCACTTTGTTCATGCACTTGTGTCTACTGCTCTTGTTTTGGAAGCCTTTGGAGGCTTGTGGTGGTATTTTGAAGCTGTCATATTAATAAGGGTTCTTACTATTATTATCTGTAAAAGGGGTTTTGTACTCTGATACGTATCTCTGCTAAACATTTGGAGGCGATCTAATAGAAGAGCATTTTAAAAAGGGTTTTCCTCCATAATGCAGTTTTTCGTTGGTCTTGGACCAAATCTCGTGTCTTGTTGTTCATTGACTGTCTTCTATGGTTTATGATCTCAGAAATTAAATTTTAAATCTACAAAATTTAACATGGTATCGGAGCTCTATTGAAGATAAGCTCAAGAACAGTAAGCTTAAGGCAATTATTTGTTGAAAGATGTTATTTGCTGCTCAAAATACAACAATAGATCAATTCAGATGGCTACATCCTTCTTCAAGGACAACGGGAAATTGACAGGGGCTTCAAATTATGCTGCTTGGAAACTCAGACTGGACACCAACTTGGATGGACAAGATGTTCTAGAGTATGCCCAAGTAGGTGTACCCCAACCTCCTGAAAATGCCTCTGTTGCTGCTAAAGCAAAATACAAGAAAGGTGAGATCAAACCTCGCAAAATTATCATTGATTCTTTGAAAGACCATCTTCTTACAATACAAGAAAGGTGAGATCAAACCTCGCAAAATTATCATTGATTCTTTGAAAGACCATCTTCTTACTTGTATCTCCAAACTAAAGACATCTAAGGAAATGTATGACAAGATTGTTGGCATGTTTGAAGTCCAAAATCTGAATCACGTCCTTGAATTGAAGAAATAACTCAAAGATATCAAATTGAATAAGGGAGAATCTATTTGGTCTTATTTTATAAGTATTATTGAACTCAAGGACCAAATTTGCTCTGCTGGCGATCCCCTGTCTGATAGGGAATTGGTACACAACCCTTGATGGACTTCCTACAACTTGGAAAGTATTCATTACTACTATTAGCAATAATAATGTTCTGCCAACTTTTGATGAATTGATCGGAAGATGCAAGCAAGAAGAATCAAGGATGATTTCAAGGGGTAGAATTCAGAGACATGAAGAAGGAGATCCATCTGCCTTCGTTACACAAGCAAAGAAGAAGAAAGGAAAGGGAAAATCTTCTAAGCCAAAGTCCAAACCCAAGTTTTTCAAGAAGAGCATGAGGAATGTTGAATGCTTTAATTGTCACAAGCATGGGCACTATGCTTGATATTGTCCATAAAGAAGATCCTCTCATAATCAAAGGAGTAGCAACAACTACAATAATCAGTCTCCTAATCGAAAAAGGAGGAATTATGGAGGAAGAAGATATGAAGAAAGAAGCAATGCTTGCAGTGATCATGATCAAGAGCCTCGTCCTCAAAATAGATACAAAAACACAAGGTATGAAAATAATGGTGCGGCTTCTCAATCTGAGTACTTACTGATTTCAACTTTGTCTAGTGCTTCTCCTCCAGATTCTTTAGATAACTGGTTAGTGGACAGTGGTGCCTTTAGGCACTTCTCTGGTTATAAAGAAGTCCACTCTAATTTGGTTGAGAGGGAGACTGGTTTAAACATTACCCTTGGAGATAACACTACATACCTTGTAAAAGGGTTTGGTTCAGTTTCTTTTCATTTGGATCTTGGAGAAACTATTCATCTTCAAGATGTTTTATATGTACCCGGTCTAAAGAAAAATCTTGTGTCTTTATTTGCTCAAGAAGATAAAGGAATGAAGGTGACTTTTATAAAAGAAAAGGTGTTAACCTGGCCACAGAAAACAAACATGAAAAATGCTTTTACTCTTGAATCGAGAGCCAAAGGGCTTTATAAGGTTAATGGAAGACCTATTAAATCTATGGCTCAAGAATGCAATTTCTATCAGATTGAGTTATGGCACCGCATATTTTCTCATCTTCATTATAAGGCACTACCCAAAGTAAAGAAGATTGTTTATGGAATGCCAGAAATCAAATCAAAACATGATGGTGTTTGCCCTGGTTGTGAAAGTAGAAAGAAAACGAGACGACCTTTTCCCTCTAGCAGTACCAAATCTCATGACATCCTGCAATTAATTTATTCATATTTGTATGGACCTATTCTAGTGATATCCATAGGTGGATATTTGTATTATATCACCTTTGTGGATGATTTTTCTAGAAAAATGTGGATACACTTTCTAAAGCACAAATATGAAGCCTTTGATATGTTTACAAATTTGAAAGCATTGATTGAAAACCAATCTGGAAAGAAAATCAAAGTCTTCAAATAAGATAATGGAGGAGAATTCATTGACTTTTGTAGAGTAGTCGGTATCAAGAAAGAGACCATTGTACCATATAATCCTGAACAAAATGGTGTGGCAGAAAGAAAGAATAGAACTATCATGGAGGCTACTCGTGCCATGCCACGTGATCAAAATGTGCCAAAGTTCTTATGGGGAGAAGTTTCCAACACTGCCGTATATGTACAAAACAAGACTCCTCATCGAGCATTATATGACAAGACTCCTGAAGAAGTATTCACAGGCAAGAAACCTGATGTCAGTCATTTAAGGATCTTTGGTTGTCTTGTTTATTTTCATGTACCAAAAGAAAAGAGGAACAAGCTTGAGGCTTCAGGTAAGAAAGGTATGTTTGTGGGCTATTGTGAAGACTCTAAAACATTTAGAATTTATATGCTTGGTCAAAGAACAATAGACTTCAGCAGGGATGTAACATTTGATGAAGATGCAACTCTTGAAAAAGTAAGAATTAGTCCTCCTTCTATCTCTTCTAAAGAAACAAATGATGATGTGGATCCCTCTACCCATGAACCTGATCATGAGGACCTAGATGAACTCGTTGAGCCTATGGATCCATTAGATCCTCCTCCATATAGGAAAAGGCCTCTATGGCTTCATGATACTCTACTGGACGTTGAAAAACATATTGCTCCTAGTGGCACTTTTAGAGAAAGCAAGAAGCCTAGTCGATATAAAAATTATGTTGTTGCTATGAGTTCTATCATACAAAATGAACCTCAATCATTTGAAGAAGCATAAAAGCACCAAGTATGGAAGGATGCCCATGATAGAAGAATATGAATCCATTATGCAAAATGATGTATGGGAAGTTGTTCCTAGACCTCACGGCAAATCAATTGTCACTTCAAAATGGATGTTCAAAATAAATCATAGAATGGATGGCAGTATTGGAAAATATAAAGCAAGGTTTGTGGCTCGAGGATTCTCTTAGAAAGAGGGAATTGATTATGAAGACATCTTTGCTTCTATTGCTCGGTATACCACCGTTCGCTCTATTATTGATTTAGCTGCTAGTTAAGGGTGGACTCTCTATCAGTTGGATGTCAAGACAACTTTTCTCCATGGTGCTCTTTAGGAGGAAGTATATGTTGAACAACCTCAAGGCTTTGAGGTACATGACAAAAGAACCCATGTTGAAGAAAGCACTCTATGGCTTAAAGCAAGCCCCCAGGGCTTGGTATTATCGCATTGACAACTACTTAGTAAAGTTGGGATTCACAAGGAGTAGTGCTAATCCAAACCTCTACTTCAAAGTTGTACAAGGTATGCCTTTGATTTTGGTATTATATGTTGACGCTTTGTTTTTGACAGGTAATGAACTTATGATGATTCAGTGTAAGAGGGAGCTTGCCTCTAAATTTGAAATGAAAGACCTTAGGATGATAAACTTCTTTTTGGGCCTGGAGGTCTGGCATAGACCTCGTGAAATTATTCTCTCCCAAGGGAAGTATGTTGTAAAGCTATTGGAAGGTTTGGAATGGTAGAGTGCAAATCCATGAGCACTCCCATGGAGATGAACTTCAAGAAACTCTGTGGTGATGAAGATGGACCTGATTTATCTAATCCATCGGAGTATCGTTAGTTGGTTGGAGCATTGATGTTCCTAGTGAACACTCGTCCTGATATTTGCTATGTTGTAAACACCTCAAGTCAATTCATGACCAAGCCTTCACATAATCACTGGGTTGCTGCTAAGCATGTGCTTAGATATTTGCATGGGACAATTAATTTCGGTCTTCGATATATTGCTGGCAACATAAAGTTGCATGGTTATATTGATGCTGATTGGGAAGGCAACATTGTGGACAAAAATAGCACTTCAGGATGTTGTTTCAGTTTGGGATCTGCCATGATCTCTTGGATGTGTAGGAAATAGAAATCGATTGCTTTCAGTTCAACAGAAGCTAAATATATTGCTACTAGCTTAGCTAGTTGTGAAATTGTCTGGTTAAGAAAACTATTTGGAGAGTTATTTGAGCAGGTCCTGGATACTACAGTGATATTTTGTGATAATATGAGTGGGATCCGATTGCCTGAGAATCCCGTATTTCATGATAGATCCAAGCACATTGAAATCATATATCATTTCATTTGAGACATGGTACAAAGAGGAGCAGTGAGACTCCACCATATTTAGACTGATGAGCATATTGCTGATGCACTTACCAAAGCATTGTCGAAGAAGAAATTTATAGCCTTCAAAGATATGCTTGGATTAAGGGATGTACCTCTTTCGGGTTTGGGATTCGGCTGATCAAGAACACTGAGATGTGTGCTCTTCCCCCCTGGTTGAGCTCCCCGGGATGAGGAGTTGAGCTAGTGAGCTCTTGGGGATGAGGGACCTCCAATCATGAGTATGCCCCAGTCATGCATCTTGTTTCCCACCCATCTAGCCAATGGGTTTTGGCTACTTGAGATCAGATGGTGATCCTTACTAGTCATGGTAAGTTGTATCACACTCAAGTTCGAAGATGTTGTGGAAAATCCGAACTCCTCTCAGAAACCACACCACAGTAATCTGAAATCCAAAAAAGATGTTGTTGTTCTTGAACAACATGGATTCTTAGCCTTTGAGCTGAGCTATTTTGGATTCTTAGCCTTTGAGCTGCGCTATTGTGGATTCTTAGCCTATGTGTTGAGCTATTATGGTTTCTTAGTCTTATTGATTGAGCGATATTCATTCCGGGTGGTAGCATGAGTTTCCCCGATGGTATTTGTTCCAGGTTGTAGCATGTGACTCCTTGATGCCGGGTGGAAGCATTTGCCTCCCTGATGATTATTTGGACAAGGTTGAAGCTTGAGACTCCCTCGTGAAAGTTTCTTAGCCTTTATTTGGCTGAGCTTGGATTCAGGGTGGTAGCAGTAGCTCCCCTGCCATGAGTATTCTTCTTTAGATTTGAGAATGTTCAGCATGAGTCATGATGATTTAAAAGGTACAACAATTTTGGTTTATTGATGGAAATTCCTCCCTAGTTGAGAGGGAGTGTTGAATTTTTGAGCAGCTAGGGAGAAATTTCCCTAGAAATCACTTTATGTGGTTAACCCTTTTCACCCTTGAAACGAATTATTTCTCAAGAGCAAATTATTTTTCATAAGAGCAAAAGTTATTTCAAAAATATTTTATAAAGCAATTAGACATGTGCAAAATAAAATCACTTAAGTTATCTAATTTGAATGGATCACTCTAGGAGCTTCCAAAACACTTAATTTGAGGAAGGGATTTTGCCTAAAATATTTCTATATATTGAAGAGAAGCCTTCATTTGCAACACATTAAATTCTCTCTCTCTCTCGCTTTGGTGATCTAGCTCTTGCATTTATGATCAAGCCCTCGCATTTATGATCAAGCCCTCGCATTAGTAATTTATCTTTCTTATTATCAGTCGCAGATCTATTGCAAATTTGTAGATCTATTATCATCATTTGCAAATCTCTTATTATCAGTAGTAGATCTCTTATTATTAGTTACAAATCTCTTATCATCGTTGGCAGATCTCTTACTCTCAGTAGTAGATCTCTTATTATTAGTAGCAGATCTATTGCATATTTGTAGATCTCTTATCATCATTGGCAGATCTATTGCATATTTGCAGATCTCTTATCATCACTGGCAGATCTATTGTTTGGTAGATCTATTATCTGACATATCTATTGTTTAGAAGATCTATTATTTGACAGATCTATCGTTTGGCAGATCTCAAAACACTTGTTTAGCTCTCGCACCAATGGTTTCTACTTTTGTTATTTGTTGATGTTAATGCTCTCGCTCTAGAGAAGAATTATTGCAGTTGGTATTGCTCCCACACCAGAGTATTTAGCTCAGAAGTATTTAGCTCTTGTATTCATATCGCTCCAGAGATATTCTATTCTTGATATTGCTTTCACACTAGAGTTTGACTACAGGTATATTGCCCTCGCTTCAGTAGCATTTTGATCTTTTATTTGGAGAATATTGCTCTCAGTATCTAGCTCTTTTACTTGTGCACTTTGTTCACACACTTGTTTCTATTGCTCTTGTTTTGGAAGCCTTTGGAGACTTGTGGTGGTATTTTGAAGCGGTCATATTAAAAAGGGTTGTTACTACTGTTATTTGTAAAAGGGGTTTTGTATGTTGATTTTGTATCTCTGCTGAACATTTGAAGATGATCTAATAGAAGAGCATTTTAAAAAGGGTTTTCCCCCATATTGGGGGTTTTCCCTGGTCTTGGACTAAATCTCGTGTCTTGCTATTCATTGACTATCTTCTATGGTTTATGATCTCAAAAATTAAAATTAAAATTTGCAAAATTTAATACCTATGGTTAAGAAATTTTGCATCTTAGTGAAAGTGAATTTCGTTTCAGTTTTCAATTGCCTAGTTTTCAATTATTCACTAAGTAGTTGTAGAATTTTGTGGAAAATTAACAATTTAGGACTTGCTCCCTAGCTTTCTCTGTGTCAAATTAGACTATGAAGAAACCCTTGGAGCATGAGAAAAGTTCACAATTAGGTGTCCAAGAAGAGTATACCCACTAAAGTAAATCTTTATTTCTCGACCAAAAGCCATTAAATATGCATATGAGTGTTGTAGATTGTAGATCAACAAAAATTGCATTTACCTCTTGGGGTTTAACATCCATGGCTGGTGCTTTTTCCACATGTTCAAAAGTGTAAGGACTTGACCTATTTTGGATCTGGATATCAGTAACTGCCACCTTCCCTTTCACCACATCCTTGAAAGAGACAGGTCCATTGGGGTTTTTGATGCCTTAAGCTCCACCCCCTTCAACCTCAAATTTAATATTATGGTGGAGTTTTTTTTAATGCCATAAATCTTCATCTGAATGGTATCTTGCAATAATTTCCCCTAAAAAATGAAACTTTGTAAAAAACTAGTTTACCCAAGTTATTCTGAATAGTCTGCTTCACGTTTTCCACTAGATACAAGCCTTGAACCCCTAAGAAGATTGATTTCCCACATAGGGTTTTAATAAAAAAATGAAAAACGTCCTCTAGATCTAGTTTTTCTATTTGAGAGTTTTCGATCTTGGGGAAATTAAAATGATCCATAACTCGATCTGAAAGAGAGGAGACATTTGGTCTTGTCTTCTCCATGGATGCCATACATTTGGCAATACCAAAATCTACGAATGGCCTTTTTAAAGGAGGATCCACAGATCTAAACTCTAAATTTAAAAAAGAGAACAAAGTCCCCGCAGATCCATACCCAGATACCCATATACACTCGTAGGACCAAAGGATAATTTATGAGTGGGCTAAACGACACACCGAAGGAATTTGCCCCCCCTGCCCATAATGACTCCAAAAGCTGACTTGCGTGGCCAAAGCCCACTGGTTCCTATCGATGCTAGTCAGAATGGGCGACGACTGTGACTTGTAAACTCGCGACCTCAAAAACCTTGCATAAAAAATCCTAGGAGGGTGTCCTTTCTGCCATGGTCAAAAACTTCCACGAATGGCTGTTTTTCGGGTCATGTTGTATATTTAGCATTTTGAAATTCTCTTTCGAATTTCATTGCCAATTTTTGCATTTAGCAATCAAATTTAAACATATAAATTTAATTTTTAGATTGCATTATTGAGCATTGCTTTTTTCATTTCTCAGTTTATTTTGTGCAAGTTCCAATTTTATATGTAAATTTGAAAGCTACTCTTCCACATAAGGTCATTAAATTTTTAGATTTGATACAAGTCTAAGAGCCTAATACAAACTAATCCTACACTAGACTTCAAACTTGGTTGGAACCTATTTATGCATACCATCATTGGAAACAATTTAAAACCAAATTCACAACCAAACACATTGGTCCATACACACTTCGGTAACACATCTAAACATTTGAATTTAGTTTTGCGTTAGGGATACCCCCTTGAGTTGGAGAAGAGCCAGCCTAAATCGAGGGGAACAACTACTCGATTGACAATGGGTAGTTTTTCTTAGTTACACAAACTAACACATCGTGCTTAGGAGTTCACATTTTGTTGTAACATTTTGGCGTTGTCACCAAGGAAGGTCCTTTCCCCCCAGGTTTAGAATTCCTTGATTCACAAACTTTTGATGGGCATTAACCCAAAACTTTAGATCATTCATGCTCATTGGGCGACTCCATTAAGTGAATTTGTGTGGTGTGCCCATGAGATCACCTACTAGGACTTCCTCACAAGGCCTTGTTCACTTAAATCTAGAACCTGAGAAATATCTTAGAAGAAGGGTAAACAACAATAGACTTTCAAATAGTTTAAACCTTGACTACATAGTTCAAGGCCTTGTTCACTTAAATCTAGAACTTGAGAAATATCTTAGAAGAAGGGTAAACAACAATAGACTTTCAAATAGTTTAAACCTTGACTACATAGTTCAAGACCTTAGGTTCATGTTTGAAGGCTTAGATTTACTTAAGATGGTTGCACCCTGGTTGGATGAAATTTACAAACCCCTTGAATTTTCACAAATAAATGGGTATCCAAATGACTTATTTGAAAAGGTTATTGACAAACCTCCCACATTCCAAGGAAACATTGTCATTTAAATGCAAGATCATTGGAAAACCTTCACAAGTTTAACTGTAAAACATCATGTACACTTGGGTCTCTCCCTTGAAGTTGTTTGTTTTGCCATTATAAGCCATGCCCTTGATTGGTTCACTACTTTACTTGACTCTAGTATTCGAGATAAGAACAATTTAGAAAATGCTTTCATTGAAAAATGAGGCAATACAAAGATAACAAATACTTGCCATCTTCACTAACAAATGTCAGAAGAAATGAAAACAAAACTATTGAGGAGTTCAAGAAGAGCTTTAACCAAATTACCTAAAAGCTACACCAAGATATTAAACCTTTCAATGTGCATCTATTACCTTGATTCGTTTGGTGGAGAATTGGGCTTCCAAATTAGAGAGAAAGACCATCAAAACCTTATAGCAACCTAAGAGTTAGCCATTGAAGTAGAGAAGAACATGACGGCTTTTGGAAAGTCAAATTTGCTTAGTTCTTCTTGATCCCACATGAAGAATGAAACACAATCTCGAGTAGTTAACACAACCGAGCATGCTCCTAATACCATCACTGCATTAACTGAATGAATTAAACGAATGCAGTCTTGTTTTACCCAACAAAACATGACTATAAAAAACATTTTGGTACAATTGGAAAGAGATCAACAACAAGTGTATCCACCTAGGGGGAATGGTGGATGGAAAGAAACAAGGGTCCTCCAAATCATAATCTAAACCAAAATCAAAACCAAAATCAAAACCAAAGACTTCTCATGCCTTTGAATCCTGATAATATGGTTGAACAAGAGACATTGTCTTGATGTAGAGCTTGTTAATATTACCACAATGAGAATGCATGCCCACTAACTATACAAATAAGTGAAACAAGTGGAGATGCACTTGAACTTGAGCAAATGAATTTTATGAATGATGATTACCTGACACATAAAGCATATGATTGGAAGGATGAGTATGATCATGTTTTCAATGTTTAAAGAAAGGTGTTTTATGTTTTTTTTTTAACAGTAATGAGTACATTCCACTAGGCACAATTAGTAACTTTTTAGAAATGTTTGCCACTGTTCCACTTGGTAGAACCAATGTTCCATAAATGCCACAAGGGCCAACATGTCTCCAGAGACTTGAACCCATGCTAATTGGGACACAAATCGTGAACCATGCCACTTGAGCTAAGTTCCTTTGACTAGAAAGGTGTTTAATGTTAACAGTAATCAAATGATACAAATCAAAGGCCAAAGCATTGATTTAGATGCCATAACTAGAATGTATGGAGAGATGCCATACTAGGAAGAAATAATTTATAAGAAATGTAACACATATACGAAAAACAAACAATCCTTTCCTCCTCAAAACCATAAAACCTAAATTCCACAAAGGGCTTTGGAAAACATAAACCAAAGACAAACCATAGGAGCCCCAAAAGAGTCAAACATAAGAAAACCTTTAGTGAGTGTGAATTTAGAAATGAACTTTGATTTGACCATTATTATAAACCCGAAAGTGTTTTCATTTTATGGAATTGGCCAAACTTTGAACAAAGAGAGATTGAAAAAATCTCAATAGCATTACAATTCATCAAACATGAGAGAAGAAATGGTAATCACAACCCTTTCTTCATTGCTTTGATAGTTAATGCATTATTGTTGCATAACAACATGATTGGTTCTGGTGCATCAACAATTGTCATGTCTTTCAAGGTGATGAATCAATTGGCACTTAGGATCATACAACCTTATAAGAACTTAAGTGGGATGGATTCAAGGGAAATTAATATGTGTGGCCTAATAAAGGATTTCTATGTGAAGCCAATTGTGTACCTTGACATATCAATGTTGATCGATGTTGTTGTCATAAATGTTCTTGATGTTGGGCTATGTTGCTATCAAGAAAGTAGATTGCTAGTTTGGGGGGGTAGTATCTAATTAAATTTATCTTACGCTTCCATTACAATTTGTGAGAGAACCTTTGTTATTTTGTATAGAGAGCCTCTAAGGAAATATCATGTAGAAGGCACCAAACAACCAATTAGTTTGTACAAAGGAGGATGACTTTTGGCAATTACTTTGTTCTTGCACACTTTTTGGCCCTTGAAGTTAAAGAAAAACTTGGAGAGAGGAGTGAGAAATTTTGGAGGATACATTTTGATGGAGCACAATCTAGTCGAGCTTTGGTGTTGACATTATTTTCACCTCTCAACAAGGGGATATCACTAGATACTCTTATAGATTAGAGTTTGACTCTACTAATAATGTTGTTGAGTATGAAGCTCTCTTGGTCAGTCTTCTACTTTCAAGAGACATGAGAATCGGGATGCTGGTTGTTGGAAAATTCAAAATGGAAACTTATTATATCAATTTTCCTTAACCTTAATATTTGCTTGAGAACTTTGTTAATCTTCTTCTGTTCTCTAGTTAAATATTCCCATCAAACAAATATCAAGAACGACACAATAACAATAGAGGACACAAAAATTAGGCTCTCAGCTAGGGCAAAACTCCTCTAAGGGGAAAACCCAAAAAAATCTTCTCTTGTTATAAAATCTGCTTCAAACAAGACAACAAAGTCCCAAACCTTAGACCAAGTCCTTCTCCAAGTGCCAAGTCAACCCTTCAGCAAATCCTTCCTTGATTTTGCACCAACCAGCTTCAAACTGCAACTTCGACCTGCCGACTTCAATATTGCAACTCATCTTGCAACTTCGACCTGGCAGCTTCAATATTGCAACTCATCTTGCAACTTCAACCTTGTAATTTTGACCTTGTAGCTGCTACATAAACCATAATTTAGCTTGCTCTTTAGACCTTGTTAGAGCAAGACTAACTCCTCCTAAGGTCAACGAGGTCAAGATAGGGTATTCTTCTTTCCAGCTACAACATATTGCACTTCGTCCTACTGCAACTTAGACCTGCAATTTCGGCCTCCTTTTGCAGCGCTAGATAACCTAGATTTCACACGTGTGAGAGAGATAGAGCCCAAAAACAGAGATTTCAATTCCTCGTATTTCTTGACCTTCACACTTCCTTCTAGTTTCCCCACTATAGATCAAATTCTTTCTCTTGAGATCAAACTTCTTGGTGACTGAGTGCTAAAATGAGGTTGAACTGCTCGTTTATATAGCCTTTCCAAGAGGTCGAATTCCCTCCTTTAGGTTGAGTTGTACTTTTGGAGTTTCCAGGACATTCTAGACTAAAAATAATTCTTTTTCCAATTACATTTTGCCCGGAAGGGTCTTATAAACATGATGTTGAATCCTCTGACTCATGACAATAAATTATATGACCTAACAAACCCTAAAAGCATGAAGAACATGCTTTTACCTATAATACCATAAATAATGAGCATGAAACCCATGCTGTATAATTTTTTTTGCTTCTTCTTTTGTTTGTTACATAAGATACATATTGAAATGAGTACAATAATTATGAAGACCAAAACTAAGTTACATTTTCAACACTCACTCTGAACTAGGGAGGTATTCATAATTGTACAACCAATACAACATCATTCTCACACTGAAAAGTTTTCAGAAGAAGAGTTGGATTGATAAGCCAATTGTAAGCATCGTCATTATAACCAACACTGTCACTGAGGCCTATCTTGACAAGCTCTACTTTATTCAAGAGCATTATGCTGGGAGGCTTTACGTGTGATACTGCACTAGCTCTACAAGGCTCATACCCCATCCGGATGTCTACAAGGTATGTCCTTTTAGGACTATCCTTATCTTGGATCTCCAATCCCGAGTCCTTAAAGAATATCGGTCCTCTTCGACCACTCTTCTCTTGGATACCTGTCCTATCCTCAAAGAGTGTTGGTCCCTTTCCTTTCTTGGATGTTTTATCCTCAAGGAAACCATAGATGCTTATTCAATCCTACACCATTCTCTCTTCATTACCTGAAGAAGAAAATGCACATGTTATGTCCAACATCAGTCCCTCTCAACTAGAGAGGATATCCCTATTCCCTTTTGACTAGGGAATAGATCTTTGCTCCTATTCAAGGAGACTCCTTAACTCCCTCTCAAATCTGGAGGAGATTCTAGAGTTCCTTTCAATTTGGGAAGTCAACGCCACAAGCCTTATAGGTTGTCTTTATAAGAGCATCAACTACCAATTCTCTGTAGTTGCTTGGCTCCCTCTTTTCTTCGCATCTCATTGCATTGAGCTTGCTTCCTTTCGAGGTATCATGGAGCCATCTTCACTCTTTGATATTGTGACAAGATTCAAGTAATTTTTTCTTGTTTATCACTTTCATCTTGTCATCATGGATGAAGGCATTGCATTGAGCCTTCAAGCTAATCATAGCTTCCTCATGAACGTGATCTCCTTTGACCTTCAGGTTATCTTCTTGCACTGCTACCTTTCAATCCCACGGTGAGCACATCTTGACTTCATAGTTGCCAGGTACCATATGTTGAGCTTCCCTCAACATTCCTCGTACATTTCCATTCATACAATTGAACTTGCCTCAAAACTGTCACCATGTATTCTTGCAACATTCTTCTAGGTAGCAAAATAATATGTTAACCAAATAACCAACAATAATTAAAACCAGACTTACCTCATCATGATGACCTTCTCGTTCCATCAACATCCTCGTGGTCCATCTCCATATGAATCTTCCTTCATGCATTAGAGTGCCCAAGGATTGAATTTGATTACCAAGTTACAGCTTTTTCTTTCGGAGATTGTACTAGATGTTAATCATTATTTTACATATTCTAGAGAAAGTCTTAATCTTTTATACATCCGTAAGTAAGTCAAATTCTTCCTTTTAAACATCATACAATCATACTAAGCATGTTACAAGATTCTACATGAATCTTATCCAAGAGTCACTTTCAATGTGCATTCCTATGCTTCTTATTCCATCATCTAGCTATATGTCTCATTATGAGCCTGCATCCTGACCCATTGCATTCCTTCATCCTTTTACTAGTATTGTTTCCACATTACATGGAATACATACTAACCTTGTCATAATGCTTCTCCCAAGAACCTTTCGCAATGATGGTTCTTCCAGGATCATGATGATCCATCTAAGCAAGATGACTACCTCTAACACAATGTTAGATAATGTTTGGATGGAGAATATGCCAAATGATCTATATATAAAGACTAGATGATTCCTACAAAGCAACTTAACCAAGTAGACTCTACATATGCTTCTAACACATGCTTCTTTCTACAACAACAATGCATACCTATCCTAAAGGAAAGACTAATCTTTATGAAGAACCTGACAAATAGAGTGACTTTTTTAATAGTAAAGATCCTTTACTTCTTCTTTCATTGGATTTTTCTCAGGTTCTCCTACTTCCTTAGCTACATGAGCTTTGCTTCTTTCCTTTCTCTTGTTGTACTGTTGGCTTGGACAGTCCCTTTTAGAGTGTCCAAATTCATTGCACTTAAAGTGTTGAACCTTGGACATATCTTTCTTCTTGGATTTCTCGAACTTTCCCTTCTTCAGCTTCTTGACTCGAGCTAGAAAGGCTTGAGATTGGTCATCTGATCCAATGTCATCTTTTACCTTGATCCTTGATTATTCCAAAATACATTGAGCCCACAACTCATCAAAAGGAGTTGAATCTTTCTTACAGTAGATGCTCGTTGCAAAGCTGCTCCATTCCAGTGGTAATACATTTAATACATATATGGTCATTTCCGAATCAGAAATTGATTCTCCAAGCCCCTGTAGGTGATCTCTTAATTGAATGTCTTCATTAGAAATTATGTCGTGTCCTCATCCTTAGATTTCTTCATTCTATATTAGCTTATTCCACAAAGACATCTTTTGTCTTGATGTACTTACAAAGTACAAGTTCACTAGCTTGTCATACATAGCCTTGGAGGTCTTCAAAAACAAATGGAACAAGTGGATCCTTAATGGATTCAATTATGATCCTTTGTGCCCTTACTTCCCCTTTATTGTACTTTGCTAGATCTTGAGTCTTGTCTTTGCTAGATTCAATAATTTCCCCAGTTACATATTCCATTACTTCATGCTCTATAAGTGCTAGGTCAATCCTTTTCTTCCATGCAAGATAGTTTGATGCTGCAATGAGCTTATTGCTCTCCTTGAAGAAAGAACCCATATGACTTGTAGATTTAGAGATTGAGTAATAATATGATACTTGATGACCAAGATTCTCCTCTTCCTTTATGATGTCTTCAACCTTTCTTGATGCCCTCAAGACCTTTGAAGAAACTTCAATAATGTCCTTCAAAGATGTTCCCTAAGATTCCTCCAACAACAAATTTCGACAGTGATGAATGATACCAAGATCCTTCAAATGCTTTCTTCAAAGATGCCTTTCAATGAGCCTTTAAATAGATCTCCTTTTCTCAAGAGATAACTTTTCTAGTAGTCTTCCTCTCAAGCCTTCCTTTGATGAGAGCTTGATGTAGTCTTGATCTTCTTGAATGTAGAAACCTTCCTTCTAGATCAATAGGTCTTCTACTTCTTTTCTTCCACAAATGATTTCCCTTGACAAGCAAACCCTTCTTTGTGTCCATAAGATGATCCTTCCTGTTGCCTTCTTGTTCACCTTAGCTCTAATACCTGTTGGAAAATTCAAAGTGGCAACTTATTATATCAATTTTCCTTAACCTTAATATTTGCTTGAGAACTTTGTTAATCTTCTTCTGTTCTTTAGTTAAATCTTTTTATCAAACAAATATCAAGAACAAATTTGTAACAATAGAGGACACATAAATTAGACTCTCAGCCAGGGCAAAACCCCACCTAGGGGAAAACCCGAAAAACTCTTCTCTTCTTGTAGAATTTGCGTCAAATGAGATAACGAAGACCCAAACCCTAGACCAATTCCTTCTCCATGTACCAAGTCAACCCTTCAGCAAGTCCTTCCTTGATTTTGCACAAACCAACTTCACACTGCAACTTAGACCTGTTAGCTTCAATACTGCAACTCGTCCTAAACTTCGACCCTGTAATTTCAACCTTAGAGTTTGCTACGAAAACCCCAATTTAGCTTCCTCCCGAGACTTTCCTAGAGCAAGACAACTTCTCCCGAGGTCAACAAGGTCAAGATAGAGCATTCTTCTTTCCATCTACAAAATACTACACTTCGTCCTATTGCAACTCGAACCTACAATTTCAACCTCTTTTTGCAACACTAGAAACCCTAGATTTCACACGTGTGAGAGAGATAGAGCCCAAAAATAGAGATTTCACTTCCTTGTATTTATCGACCTTCGCTCTTCCTTATTCCAGCTTCCCAGCTACAAAGTGAATTCTTTCTCTTAAGATCAAACTTCTTGGTGAGTGATTTTTCAAATGAGGTCGAACTTCTCCTTTATATAACCTTTCCAAGGGGTCGAATTCCCTCCTTTAGGCCGACTTGAAGTTGTCAGGGCTGACATGTACTTTTGGAGTTTCTAGGACCTTCTAGACTAAAGAATAACTATTTTTCCAATGACATTTTTCCCGGAGGGGTCTTATAAACATGATGTTGACTCCTTTGACTCACGACATTAAATCCTATGACGTAACAAACCCTTGAAACATGAAGAACATGCTTTTACCTAGAAGACCATCAATAATGAGCATGAAACCCATGATTTATAAAAATAATATTTCTTTTCTTCTTTTGTTTGTTACGTAAGATACATATTGAAATGAGTACAACAACAATTATGAAGATTGAAACTAGTTACATTTTCAACGCAGGTGGTGGTTGATGTTTCTAACCTTGTGGTAAAGTGAGTAAAGAATGAATTTTAAGTGAAAAACACTAGTTGAAAACGATATTAGCATGCCATTTGAGACACCATTGAGTTACTTGATGCTTTTGCCATTAATGTTGTGTCAAGAGAACAAAATGCACATGTTGATTCTTTAGTCATTGCTTCTTTTACTCTTCAATTGATTCATAGGCCTGTTTGAGGAAAGTTTAAGATGGAAGTTGTTTTTAGATCTTTAGTTCTTGACGATTTTCAACATTGGAAAGTGTTCAATAATGATGCTCAAATCATTATATTCACTAACAACTTGTAGGAATATGTTGATTATGAAATTGATTGGAGGATGAAGGTGGTGAGAACCTTAAGATGAGGGAAATTGAGGAGCTTCAGGGCAATAGATTTTGTAAAGGACTTGTGCCATTAGAGAGAATATTTGATAGAGGTGACATATGTAAACAAAAGAAGGATGTGACTAAGCTTGATGGTTGTGTATTGTAATGACCCATCTCGAATTAAAGGGAGAATAGGGATATTAGCATGCACACGAGGCATGCATATGATAGCTACATATGCATGCATCATATGTACTGCACTAGTATACATATTGGTTAATATTGAAAAATGTCTATATTTAGGGTAACGAAATAACTATTGAAGTAAATACCTAACTCACAAGAATATAGTGGGGTACTTGATATATGTACCACCACCATAATATACATGTATAATTCTATTTATATATTAAATTAAAGTAAATGAAATGTATTGACCAAAATACAAAGGAATTATATATATATATATATATATATATATAATTGTGATTTCAAACTAAACCATAATACTATAAAAGTAACCTAAATAAACAAAAGGAAGCCATAATATTGATAAAGAGATGTATACAAATAATTAAAGATATTTTCATTATGTCAAGGTTAAGAGAGGTGGTGACCACCTCGCAAATTCCTGAAGTTATCGAATTGAGGGCGGTGGAGAAATTTGGAGGTGGTGAAAGGAAAACCTCTCCAAATATATATATATATATATATATATATATATTAATTTGTGATTCAAACTAAAACCATAATACTATAAAAGTAACCTAATATAAACAAAAGGAAACCATAATATGATAAAAGAGATGTAATACAAATAATTAAAGATATTTTCATTATGTTGGGGTTAAGAGAAATGGTGACCACCTCCGCAAATTCCTAAAGTTTTTGAATTGAAGGCGGTGGAGAAATTTGGAGGTGGTGAAGAAACCTCTCCACTATATATATATATATATTAATTTGTGATTCAAACTAAAACCATAATACTATAAAAGTAACCTAATATAAACAAAAGGAAACCATAATATGATAAAAGAGATGTAATACAAATAATTAAAGATATTTTCATTATGTTGGGGTTAAGAGAAATGGTGACCACCTCCGCAAATTCCTAAAGTTTTTGAATTGAAGGCGGTGGAGAAATTTGGAGGCGGTGAAGAAACCTCTCCATTATAAAAAGGGGGGAAGGCACTGTAGAAGGGAAGAACTTTTTTTACACAGGGAGATAGAGGAGGAATTTATAAGAGAGAGAGCCACAAAGGAAGATTGAGCTTCATTGTTCTTGAAGCTTTCGGGCACAGAGGCCAGAGTGCTTTAATTGTGAAGTATTCTGGAACTGGGTACTAAAATTGTGCTCAGTTTGGTAGGGAGGTTTTGGTCATTTTGGTAACGGGAGAAAATTTAGAGCTACAACATCTTAGGATCGACTTCAAACTCGGAAACCAGGTAGATGTCTGTAGTTTAAATTGATGAATTTCTTCTTAAATTTGTAGCATTAAAAATTTGGGGTTTGATTTGGTAAGGCTATTACAACATTGAAATAAACATTTGGTCGAAGGAGAGTCCAAACCTCATCCAATTTGGAAAGAACCTTTTAACAAAGGAGAGGAGAATGATAGAGGACTTGGTGAGAGAGTATAGAGATGTGTATACATGGCCCCGTGGTGATTTGAAAGCTTATAAGCGGGATGTCGTTTAACATACCATTCTTTTCAAAGAAGGTGCCAAGCCATTTTGATAGAAACTTGAAAAAATCAATCCTAAATTGGCCCCTCTTATCCAAAAGGAACTTCAAAATATGTTTGATGCAAAGATCACTGCACCTACTAGACATTCATCTTGGTTGGCGAACTTGATGGTAGTGAGAAAGAAAAATGGTGAAATGCGATTGTTTGTTGACATAAGGAACTTGAATCAACTATCTTTTATGGGTAAATATCCATTATATATTATGGAAAATTTATTGCATAGGGTTATGGGTTTGGGTTGTTGTCCATGTTAGATGGTTTTTTAGGATATAACTAGATTTTGGTAAAAGATGAAGATCAATACAAGATGCCTTTTACTACACAATAAGGAACCTTTGAGTGCATGGAAATGCCTTTTGAGTTGTTGAGTGCGAGATCCATGTTTCAAAGGGCCATCAATTTTGCATTTAATGACATATTTGGCAAGATCATTGAGAATTATCAGGTGGTTTGATTGTTTTCTCCTAGCAAAAAGGTGAACATATTTGTCATTTAAGGCAAGTGTTTGAGAGATGTAGAAAGTATGGGATTTCATTAAATTACAAGAAATTGATTTGTTGAGTAGATGAATGAAAACTTCTTGGCCACATCATCTCAAAGGATGGAGTAAAGATTAACCCATCATGAGTATAAAACATTTAGTATGTCCCCTTTCCTGGATGTAAGAAAGTTGTCTAATCTTCCTTTGGGAAAATAATTTTTATTAGGAGGTTCATACTCAATTTTATAGAAATCACAAAGCCTATTTCAAATTTGTTGAAGAAAGAATCAACTTTTAAGTGGAACAGTGAAAGTATGAAGGAATTCAAGAAAATTAAGGAAGTTATTATTTCAACCCCGATGTTAGTGAGGCTGAATTAGAATCGAGATTATAAGATATTTTCATTTGCAACTGAGGACACTATTGTAGGGGTGTTGCTTTAAAAAAATGAGAAAATATGGAGCAACCCATACCATTCATGAGCAAAGCACTTAGAGATTTGGAGTTGAAGTGTTATGTCATGGAAAAACAAGCTTATGCTTTAGTCTAATCTTTAAAACATTTTGGGACATTTGTGAATGTTCTAAGATTATAACCTATATTCCGCTTTCAATAGGTAAATATATATTGATGTAGTCAATTGGCTTTAGTTTGGGTGGTTGGGAGAAATGTTGCTATCCTCCCCACTCGAATTCAATTCTAGCATATGATATGTTGATCTCATAATGAGTATTTCTTGTAATGTCTTCGAGCCTTGTTGTTTGAGCAGTTGGAATGTAAATATATTTCTCGTGGAAATATATATATATATATATATATATATATATATATATATATATATATATATATATATATATATATATAATATATATATAGTTGGATTGTTGGGCATCTGAGGGAAATGGGTGTTTCAGGTTAAAGAATATGGCATGGAGATTAGGCCAACTAAATTGGTGAAGGATCAAGGGTTGGAAAAGGTGTTTACTAAAGGAAATGAAAGGGTTTTGGGTGTGGAAGGAGAAGTGGGGACATAGTGTATGTGGTTTTGGATGATTTGGAGCATCATCATAGATATTTGGACATTGTATATTACTTGAAGAACCTCACATGATTGAATGGTTTAACAAATCATCAAAGGAGGAGTTTGCGACTCAATGCATGATTGTATTGTATGACTAGGGGAGGATTGGGTTGGAGAGACCCAAATGGATTGGTCCTTGGGTGTGTAGATGATGTAGAGGCCCAAAGATTGATGACAAAGTTGCATGCAATTTTTGTGGAGGACATTATTCAATTAGGATCATAACATATAAAATCTTGAGGGTTGGATGCTATTGGCCTACCATGTTCTTAGTTGTGTATAAATTTGTTAGAGCATGCCAACCGTACTAGTTGTTTTCAAGGAAGCAACATTTGGCTTCCTTACCTTTGCAACGTTTCGTTGTTGAGGCATCATTTTTTAGTGATTGGGCCTTGATTTTATTAGCGAGTTTAAGGAAAATTCCAACAATGGTTTTAGATGGATTCTCACAGCCATAGGTTATTTCACGTAGTGGGTGGAGGCCATTCCTACCAAGAGGGCCACCACTAGTCATGGACTTTCTTGAGGAGAGGATTATCACTAGATTTGATGTTCCACCCCAAATCACTATTGATAATGCCAACATTGGTCTTTTATATGACATTGTCTATCCGTTGCTTCCAACTACTATTCACAAGGTAATGGTTAGGTGGAGTCAAGCAATAGATTCTCATAATGATCATTAAGAAGATTTTGAGAGACAACAAATGAAGTTGGGATGGCAAGTTGAAGTGTGCTCTATCAGCTAATAGGATTACAAGTACACAAGCTACATGAAAGAACCCATTTCAGTTGGTATATGGGATGCAGGATACATTGTTTGTTCACTTGAATATCCCTAGTATATCAATTATTGCAGCATTACACTTCAAATGAAGAGGTAGTATAGGACATAGTGAACTGATTAATGGATCTTGATGAGAAGAGGAGGGCTTTTGATCACCTTGTATAGAGCTAGGAGAGAGTAAAGGGAACAATTGATAGGAAGTTTTTTCTAAGGGAGTTGAAAAAGGGAGATTTAGTTTTCATGTGGAACAAGAGATGAGAAAGTTAGAAAACTTGGAAAATTTGACAATTTATGGTTGGACCCTTACATGATTGAAGATATTTCATTTCAATCAATTTTCATATAGTTTTTCCTTCATAACTAATCTATTTTTTGGTCTATTTCATTATATCACCTTTTTCCTATGTTAAATGCCAAAGTGGTCTGGGATAGTTATTGTTGACTAACCAAATCAAAACCTAAGGTTGAAGTGGTACATTATTGGACTATTTTATTATTGGGTTCTAAACCTTAATTGAGGTCTCAATAAATCCTAAGTTGCAATTAAAAAAAGAAAATAAAAGAAAAGAAGGAATAGAGAAAATCACTAGGGAATGCACCTTGATGCTTATAAGGAACACAACTTGAGGATAGTGCTCCTCTTTGGCGCACATGTTGTTGCAATTTTATGAAAAAATGATATTTGTTAGTTGTTTCCTTCATGAGGAATTTGGTGGCTCTCTTTAGCCTTGTTCACACTAGTGTGTGCCACCTTTTGTTGACTATTTATTAGCCTTGGCACATGTTGAGGATGTGTTTAAGCTTGCAAAATTTGTCCACTTTCATATTCTTTTAATCATTTTTCTACTCACTCATTAAATCCATCTTCTTGGCCTTTCTTCTAGGTGGTGCATTCTTCTAGAAGGTCCACCTACACCCTTGGACAAGCCCTGTTCACACCATGTTTTCACCTTGATGATGATATTTGACTTGGAAATGGTGCCCCCTTACTATTTTGGGAGATTCTTCACATGGTTTAGGATTTGCATGGAGGAGTTACACTGGGATATTATTCTTTATTCCATGGACTTGGCACCTTGCTATTTATGGAGTGGCACACTTTCTCTTGGTGGACCATGTACATTATTTAGAGATTATTTTATTATGATTTTATAGGGTCTTACTCTATCCTTGGAGGGTGTACATTTCAGAAGGAGTTTTGTTGGCCAAATTATTGTCTGCAGAGAGGGCCGAGTTATTTTTCTAGAGGCAATGCAAGTTTCCTAGAGGCAGTGTGAATTTCCAGAATTGCCAGTGCGAGTTGTTGGAGGTATTGTGAGTTTTATAGAGGTCATGTAAGTTTTCCAGATGCCTTGTGAGTTTTCCAGGTGGCTGTGCGCGTTTACCAAGAGGCAATGCAAATTGCTGGGAAGACTGTGCAAGTGCCAACTTGCCAGGGAGGTCGTGTAATTTGTAGAAGGGAAGGCCTGGGGTTTTACTAGTTCTATTTGATCAAGAATGGCGAAGATAAATTTGTTGGAGCTTTGCCAGTGAGAGGCAAGCAATTTATGTAATTTCTCAATAGCAGATTTGTTGAAGATTAATAAATAAAAGCCATCTGAAAACTGGTTTTCCCCACATTGGGGTTTTCCTAGGGACATTTCTCCAAAAATCTGCATTATTTGCATGATTGGTTTCTTGTGTATTCCACAACAAATATTATTTGGTAAATGGTGTTATTCATGTTTTTATTCATTACTTTCAGCTGATAAATTAATTTTTGTTGTGTACAAGTAATTAGAATAATTAATTGGGTTAATAACACCTTTTTGGTAGCAGAAATTTCACATGGTATTAGAGCTATCTACAATGTTGCGGTCTTTCTTTATCTGAGCACGAGGATTTTGAAGGAGAAACCAATGGTTTTATTACAAAGGTTGGCTCTCTTCAAATTTATTGGGGTTTATTGTTCAAGGGTTTCAGAAATGGCTTCAACTAGTTTAAGGGATCAAGATAGATTTGATGGTGCATCAAACATTGGTATTGGGAAATCTAGGATACTTTTGTTGTTGGAGGAGCATTAACCGAAGGAGTATACAACATTTGTTATTTCTGTACTGATAGATCTAACACAATTAGCAATCTACTATAAGGAGGATGCGAAAGCTAGAAGTCTTGTCCAAGATGGGGTCAAAGATCATATCATACCCCACGTTGCAGTGTTGGATACGTGTAAGATGTGGGATTCCATCTTAAATTTGTTCCAAAGTGCAATTGTTAACAGAAAGTTGATCCTTAGAGAGAAGCTGCGAAACATCAAACATAACGAGGGAGAAAGTGTTGTCCGTTACCTTACTAGGGTCAGACAAGTCAGAGATGAGTTAACAACTATCAGAGAAAAAGTGGAAGATGAGGAACTTGTGAGAACTTCACTAAATTGGTTATCAAAGTAGTGGGATGTCTTTGTCCATGTGATTAATAGGTGATAAGACCCTCCTAGTTGGGATCATCTTTGGAGCGATTTCACTCAGGAGGAGCTTAGGAAGAGCTATGTCAACGCTAGCAGCAACAGTGGCCAAAAAGGTGAGGATGACGAGAATGCTGCTCTTGTGGGAAAGAGAAAACCCATGAAAGGCTCAAGCAAAAGGTCTAACTCCAAGGGAGAGAAGAAAAATAAAGACTTGAGTAATATCAAGTGTTTTGGTTGTCATCGACATGGGCACTATTTAGTCAATGTCCTAATAGGAAGAAGGGTGAAAAGAAGAAGAAGCATCAGACAACAACTTTAGTAGACATTTATGCACTGTTTACAAGAATTGAAGATGAGTTCGCTCTCATTTCATGTCTATCTAGCTCGACCACCATAGGTGTCTACTACATTGATAGTGGGGCATCATGTCACATGACAAGAGTTAGAGAGTATTTCTCTAGCTACAAAGAAGAGGAGATAGGTTTCCAGCGACAAATGGGAAACATGTCTAGCTGTACTTCAGTTGGGAGAGGGATAGTTACATTTCAGAGGGAGTCGAGCAAAAATATCCATGTTACAGATGTGTTGCATGTGCCATATATGGGAATGAATCTAATTTTTAGTATCTTCTCTTCAAGATAAGGGGTATGATGTATGATTTCGAGGACAACAGGTGTATTTGAAACACCAGGATTGGAAGTGAGCAAAGCAGATTGGGGTCAGGAGCAAAAAGTTATATAAGTTACAGTTTGAAGATCCAAAGGCATTGGTTAGCAACAACTGTAGCAAAGATATGGGAGAGTTGTGGCATATGAGGATGTGTCAAATCTATCATGGAGTACTTAAGTTGCTCATAGAAACGGTTACAAGTATCCTAGAGGTGAGTAGAAAACATGATCATGTATGCAGATGGCGCGTACTTGGAAAGTTTTCAAAAGTAACATTTCCAAGGAGTGACAATAGAACCAAGGGTGTGTTAGATTTGATACATTATTATATTTGTGGTCCATTATCCACATGATCTCTCAAGGGTTATGAATATTTCATGACCTTCATTGATGATTTCTCCAAGATGACCTGGATATACTTCTTGAAGACGAGATGAAGTCTTCAGTTGCTTCCAAGAGTTTAAAGTTGTTATGGAGAATTCGACAGAAAAGAAGATAAAGGTACTTTAGACAAACAATGGAGGCAAGTATATCGAGAAATCCTTAAAGGAGGGAATCAAGAGGGAGTGGACAACTCCATACAACTCATAGAAGAATGGGGTGCAGAATGCAAGAATAGAACAAGAATTGGAGCAGCATTGGCCATGCTATATGATCAGGATATGCCTAGATATCTTTGGGTAGAAGCATGTAGCACAACAATTTACATTCAGAATAGGATCCTCTTGGTCACACCGTGTCTACTACCCTATAGTAGTACACATTGTTTTTGAAAGGAATTTCATCATGTTTTAACAGTCAGATATCCAAAACTCATCATCATCATTTATCAGTTTATCAAAGTTCTAACTCCAAATTCTGCAGCTCAGTGGACCATTGTAAAAAATGATTCTAATATGTCTATAAGGCCATGTAAAACACCTAGGTAAGCTTAAGAATTTTTGCTAGCGAGTTTTTTAACCTCCCTGAATTATGTGTGTTTGTAAACACATATAATTCCCCCAAAGCTAGGATGAGACTCGGTAGTGATGTCTTAAGTAAGTCCTAGTGTATCAAGTCTATGTATTTTCATCATTATTAGATCATGTCATGAGTCTTGCAGAATTTGGTTGAGTCTAAGGGGCTATTTTTAATTATTAAATTTCCCGCTGGTTATGAAATTTAATAATTTGGATGTAAGTTGTAAAATCAAATGATTGCAAAAATTGAAGGGGGTAGAGTACTCATAGTTAGAACCTCTTCACCTAAACTTAGTGTTTAGACAACTTTTGAGGGTTGGAATTATGTCCATCCCCTCAAATTATTTTTATTTTTGGTTTTCTGGAAAAAAATGTCAAAAATATTAGCTAGAAAATGGTTAAAAATTTGATTTTGAGAGAAAATAAAATCCTCTCAAAGTGGAAAAACGAATTTTTGGAGGTGGTAATTCCCAAGGAAGAATTAAATTGACAAACCTAATTCCCAAGGAAGAAAATAAAATTCTCTCAAAGTGGAAAAACAAATTTTTGGAGGTGGTAATTCCCAAGGAAGAATTAAAGTGACAAACCTAATTCCAAGGTAGAAAAACTACAAGAAATTATTTGGGACTAGAAAATAATTATTTTTTTCAAGAAAATTAATTTTTCATTGTCCAGTTAGTTGAAGAAAACTTGTGGGTCCAAAAGAAGTCAAATTTTCAAGGTCCTTCATTTAGGGAAAAATCAAAATTTTAACAAAAATTGAGCTTATGGACTATGGTGATTAAGTCAAAAATATATTTTTGAGGAAAAAAGGTCAAAATAATATTTTTTGGACCAGGAAACAAAGGGAATTATTATAGAATTCAAATTTCTTCATCAATATCAAGGGACACGATTAAATTTTGGCATGGATCAAGCAACAACTAGCCGTTATTCTCTAGGGTCAAGTCAAAATTGTGCAACTTCTTGGAGCTAATCGTTTTCCACTTGGAGGGGGGATCTAGATCCCTCTATTTTTCTATAAATTGGGCTTGATGCTCCTCATTGTAACATCTGATCTTTGGATGGTGTACTGGCTCTGAAGCTCTGTAATTCTTTTTATTTATGCAATAAAGCAAAATTTTTTGGGGGTTTTACTATGGTAATCCTCTCAACTTATTATGATAATGTGTTCTGAATTGTGCTTATAATTTCTACTATGGTTTTCAATATTTGTTAAATTCTTTAGCCATTTGGATTTATAGTTGCTTGTTTGCACCTGTATCTGGGTTGGAAACATAGTTGATTAGTTAGATCTAGTGAATTCTTGTTTGAATCACTAGAGCTTCCTTTCACTGTGTGACTCATCCCTTTTGAAATCTAACAAAATCCTTCGAAGTTTTGTAGAAATGTTTTTGTGATTAGTTATCAAGGACTTGTGGTCGTTCTTGTTTGAATCAACTAAGTACTTGAATTGGGCATCTGGCGAAGTTCTTGCTTGAATTACCCACTTATCTGTCATGTAATAATTGAGAACCCATAGTGGGGTTTTTTTCCAAAGGCTCATCATAAGATTTTATTAAAGGGGTTTTTTCTTAGCCATGCATATAAAAAGAGACTCTTATTAATTTTCAAAATTCCTATTTCTATTGTGTTATAATTGATCTTTTTGCTATTTCTAGAGCAGTGTTATCTGACTATGTGTAGAGGTGTCCTCATACCCATAGATTAGATTTGTAAATTACTTATAGATATTTGTAAATATTTTTCTATCTTTTCATTGTAAGTAAATTTGTACATAATTTTTAACAATTTGTATATATTCTCTTGGGGTTTTCTGGTAGATCTGTAGACGAAAGAAAGGATATAGCTTTGGATTTCCTCACAAATATTTTTGTAGGTGCCTTGGTTTGAAAGAGTTTTTTTTTTTGGAAAATTATAACTCTTGGGGTTTGCCATAAAAGCCTCACGTTAGGGTTTGCAAATCTCCAAGTTCGAAATTGGGAAAGGAAGTATTGTTTGGCCCCTCGAAATTATTTCAAAATTCTTTTTGGGAAAGCCTATTTTCTGAACCCTTGACATTCCTTTGCAAAAGTAATCGTAAAGATTTTTTAGGGGCTTAAATTTATAAGATCTTATAAAATCGTTTTATGCAAAGGTTTGGGGTTTTGACAATTTTGTTTGGTCTTAACCATATTTTTTTCTGAGCTGCAAGCCCTTTTCAACATTTTTTTAGGACGAAACCCTGAAAAGCCGCCTCCTCTTTTCTAAACGAAATTCGCGAAATTTCCAAGGTTTTAATTGCTTTCTTACGAAACTTTATAAACTTTTTACAATATATTTTTGCAGATCTTGAGTACTGTAAGGAAGCCATAAGCATTTTGGGCATAATTTCATTTTTCTGAAAGCATAAAGATTACCATTTTCTTAGCCGAGTTTTTTTATTTAAGGGAATTAAATAAATTTGGGGAGCTGTTTGCATTTTTGAAGCAAAATCAAAATTTTGTAAAAGCAACTTCGAAGTCTCTGAGTTGCATTCTTAAAAATGAAATTCCTTAAAAGTTCGATTATAATTTTGTTCTGAAGCAAACTTTAGCTTCGATTTGGAAAAAGGCATTACTCGGGGCGTGGAAAAATTTCAGCCGTCTTCATTTTGGAGTCTTTCCTCCTTTCAATAAGTTTAGAAGAAGCTTTAGTGGGAAGGTTCTTCCTTGCCTGGATGTCAAATTCCCTGAGCGAAGAGTGAAGCGATTAACTCTTGGAACGTTTAACTTTTAAACTTTTAATTTTGGCTTCAAGCATTAGAAAATTGTTTCGAATCAAAACCTCGCGTTAAATTTTTCTTTGGACGTGTGAGTGAAAGGAAAGTGAGATTATTTTAGAGAAAGTTGGTTTCCCTTATTTGTGAGAATTTTTTCTCATTTAATTATATTTCTCATTTTAATTATATGAGAGAATTTTTTTCTCATTTAATTATATTTCTCATCTTAATTATATTATAGAAAATTTTCTCATATGTTAGTTTTTAATTATATTATAGAAATTTTTCTCATATGTTAGTTTTGGGAAATTGATTGGGAAAAGTTTCATTAGTATATTCTTTTCATTATAATTTTTTTTCCCATTTATATTTTGAAGAAAGTGAATTTCAATTTTAGGGAAAATTTGTCATATTAAAATATTTGTAAAATCATTATAAAAGTTTTCCCTCATTGTTAATTTGAGGAAGGGGCATTTAAGTTTTTCATTTT
The DNA here is from genome assembly GCA_000404065.3 of Pinus taeda. Classification (NCBI taxonomy): domain Eukaryota; kingdom Viridiplantae; phylum Streptophyta; class Pinopsida; order Pinales; family Pinaceae; genus Pinus; species Pinus taeda. Next base: position 40,694 of record APFE030481001.1, on the reverse strand, counting down.
GTAACCAAGGTTTCATAACCCTTATCATCTTTTTGGGCGTAATTATTTTGGAGCGGATTTTAACTTTGGGAAAATTATTTCCCTTTTAATTATTATAAAAATGCTTTCTCATTGATATCTTAGGAAAAAAGGGGAATTTATTGGTAGAGGAAATTCCATTGGTAGGGGAAGTTCACCATTTTCTTCTCTCTTCACATTATCAGTTCTTGCTTCACATTATCGAATTTTTTTCTCAAGGTTTCTGACAGTGGGATTCTCTGAGAATTTCTGAGGTTATTTAGCCACATATGTCTGAAACGTATTCGAGTATGTTCCTCTGAAGCAAATCGATCTTCTCATCTGTGGATCTCAGCCCCAAGGGCACATTCTAGGGTACGAATCAAAAACTAAGCTCTGTTATACTAGAGGCGACTCTATCCTCCTCGCTCGAAATCAAGCAACATATTTTATCGAGTAGGTTGTGATTCCATCTGAGATTTTCAAACTTGGATGAGGAGCTTTTACCGCATCGAAACATCTGAACGCATTACTGTGTGAAGTCGTCCGCTCACTTAACAGGTCAAAAAATGCACATTACGAAGCTTAATGTAGTAGACAAGGCATCTGTTGAATAACATGAGAAAGACAAGGCTCACAAGCTTCTTTGGTGCAAATTTTTACCCAGAGTCCAGACCAGCCCAGACAGCAACAAGAGAGGCGCAAACCAGAAAAGGAAGAGAGGATGCATGCTAAGTGTTTGATGAATCAACTGTATAACAACTGAAGTTGCAGTCCCTGTTTGTGCAATATTTTTACAGGACTTCTGATGGACCTATACATGGACGTTAACCAATTCCTTGAAATCTTGTCAGAGCCTCCAGCTTCACCTGAAGTAATAGTAGTTGAAGGTAAAGGGGTACAACTTGAAACTGGGGTCCATGAAAAAACCATGGAGTCGAATTTGTCATTTTGGACAACCCAAGTAAAACAAATTTTGCAAAAAATGGAATTTATGGAAACTGAAAACAAGAAGCTCTGTTATGAAATACACACCTTCTCTACCAGAGTTTTGGAGGTGGAAGGGGATAATTTATCCCTTAAGAAGATATTACATGAAAGCAAAGAGCAGGAAAATCTCCATCCTCCAAATGATATGTTGCATGCAAAAATTCTTGACCTTAAAAGCAAGTAGGAAGAAATCCGATCCCAACAGGCCACCTTCAAACTAGAAACTGAGACACACATCAATTCTTGGGCGCAGGTGGTTCAGGCAAAGGATAGAACCCCTACCCTTCTTGCAGCAGTTGAGGAGGTGGTGCAAGCAAAACTTGTGGAAGAACACACCAAACGAGCAAGAGAATTAAATATTAAGGTGAGAGGTCTCCCCTTACCTCACTCCTCTCCGGATCCTATGGAAGTGGGAGCTAGGTTCCTTTAGGATACCCTTAGCCTCCATGATATAGCTTTGGACAAAGCCTGGTTGGGCTACAACTCCACTCTCTTCCTCAGGTTTCGGAATGCATCTGATCGACTCCACACCCTCAGGGCTAAGCAGAAGTTGTTTTCTCTCCCCAATAGGATTTTCTTGGATGAGGACCTCACCCGAGCACAGGTTGTGAAACTTAAACAATCCAGAGAATAGCTTATGGCAGCACGACAGGCAGGGAAATGGGTAGTTATTAGGAATCTTTGGGTAGTCATTCGAGAATTCTTCCCACCTGGGTGGGAACCATGAAGTGGAGGTTCCAAATGACGGGCTGGCTTGGGGAGACGATAGGGTACAAGCATCTCTATCCATTGTTGGAATGGCAATGGATATTTTTGGTCATCGTCGGGACTTTTGTATGACGTTCTCGAATCAGCGGACATCCTCTTCGTGTAAGACTCATGCAAGCCCTGTTCGACCTCTCCCAGATATGACAAGTTACCATTGGTTCTCAATTTGCAGGCATGAGATGAGGAGCTTGGGAGGGGTCAGAGGATTAGGTGGAGTTGCTTGTTTGGCTAGTGACTCACTTCAGAATAGGGTATCTGTGGTAGTCGAAGATGATTTTTCCATGTTTATGTGGATTCAGATTAGCGTTGGAGTCTCTCATCTGAGGGACAACATCTACATTGCAGTCTGTTACTTTCCCCTAGCCTCGTCACCATTTTCCATCCATAATGGCTCAAATGGGGACACCTTTATAGACTTGTACACTGGCATCACCCAATACTCTGCTATTGGGGAAGTCATCCTCCTAGGTGACTTCAATGCTCATACTAGAGATCTCCATATCCCTCTCCACGATTGATCAGAGGACGTGTTTTGTACCCAGGGGATAGATCCAGATTCAGTTGGGCTTCACCGGATGTCAAATGATGCTTTGGGGCCTACAACAGTTTATGATAAGCATCTATTGTAGTTGGGGGAATCACAGGAGTTTTTAATTCTAAATGGTCTTCCCTATTTCCCAGATTCTCGCTTTGTCATGTGTCGGCCATATGGTGGGGGTGCGAGTGTAGTTGATTATGTCCTCGCTAGCCAGAATTTTCTCCCTTTTATTCATCATCTCTCAGTCTCCCCCATCCCCCTTGTTGATCATGCACTTCTTTCCTTCTCTCTCCAGTTTGACCCTCCCCTTCCACCCCATCCTTCCCCTCGGGGCCCACCCCGAACCACCTTTTGATTTGACGAAGGCGACCCTGACATCTTCTCCTCTACTCTACGCAAGATGCTCCCATCAAAAACCCAGTTGTCCTTGCTTGATTCTACTTCCACTAAATACACCCATCTTTCATTTGCCATTTAGGAAGAAACACTCAAATCCTTCCCTTACTCCACTCATTCCACTTTCACCTCCTGAAAAGTTGGATCTTGCCCCATGAACAAATGGTACGGTGACGAATGAAAGACTCTACATCGGGAAATTCGATATGCTTTCACTCACTCTCAACCCTTCTACCCTGACCTCAAAGCTTTTTACCATCGTCTCCTTCGTCGCAAGAAACAACTTTTTGTCTCTCATAGAAGATGAGAACTTTTTGTCTCCTTGCCCACTCCCCTAAACAATTCTGGCATACCATCCTTCCTCGACGCTCCCCTCTTCCATCTGATCTCGACCCTACATCGATGTTCTCTCACACTTCTAACCTTTATGATATTTTGGGGCAAGGCCAAGTTCATGTTACCTCCCCACCCCCTTCCTGTTACCTATTCTTAGACAAAGATATTAGAGAGGCCATTGGGTGATGAACAACAGCAAAGAAGCCAATGAGAAAGGTTACCAAGCAGAATTCTTTAAACACGGTTTTTGTGCTTTGGTTAGTTACTTGGCTGATCTCTTCAACCATGTAGTCTGTGAAGGTTTTCCACTGATATGGTCACACCACGTCATTGATCTGATCTACAAATCAGGTTCCAACTCAAATCCTAATAACTACAGAACAATCATGGTGGGCCACACATTCTCGAAGTTGTATGCTACTGTTCTACATAGGGATCTCTCCAGTGACCTTGAGCAGAGACAACTCAGAGCTAGGGGACAGCCAGGTTTTCGACCAACTCATCAGACCATTGACCACATCTTCACCCTTCGCGTCGTGATTGAGGAGGCACGACATCACTCTTCGAAAGTCTATTGTTGTTTCGTAGATTTTCGGAAAGCTTTTGACTCTGTTCCGAGGGAAGCCTTACTCCAGAGATTCAGAGATATTGGCATCTCGACGACCGTATTGACAACTATTACGCGCCTATATGAGTCCGTCCTTGGTCGTCTTCGCATGGTTCATGGGATGTCTGATTTCATCCGAAGCACTATTGGGGTTAAACAGGGTTGTCCATTGTCCCCTACCCTATTTGGGATCTATATTGATGAGTTGGAGGCTTTTCTACATGAGCGTATACAAGACATTGATGGTTGCCTTCTTCACCAGGTCATGATATCTATTCTACTCTTTGCTGACGACGTGGTCCTCCTCACCTCATCTCCAGAAGGATTACAAAGGTAGTTGGATGCCTTAACTCTGTTTTGTGATCTTCGACAGTTCGGTCAACTTGGGTAAAACCAAGGTTGTGATCTTCAATGGGGTGAAGAAAACTTTGGACCTTCACTTCTTATTCAGAGGGGAGGTTGAGATCACCAGCACGTATACGTACTTGGGGGTGCAGTTCTCAGGTCCCCACTTCAGTTTGCGACCAACTCTTCAAACTTGAATCAACAAAGGATATGGATCCTTAGCCGTTCTCAAGAGACAGTGCTTTCGACATCACTTCCAGGACATCTCGTCCAAGATAAGCCTCATGGACACCTTGATTCGTCCCACTGTTCTATATGGCTCAAATATTTAGGGACCGTCTTTACTTGAGTCTGATTGTGCTTCAGTTGAGAGAGTCCAAACTCTTCTTCTCAGCCGCAACATTAGATGCAAATAGACAATACCTTAGCACATCATCCTTGCAGAGTTTGGAGCTCAACCCTTTTGGATTGAGACAGTCTTTAGTTTGGTCTCATTCTTGCATTGTGTCTCGGGATTTGCAGACTTGATAAAGAGTAGGGATTGTTACCCTTACTTGGCATATTGCTCTTTTGAGAATATTGCTCATTCTACCCCCTTGGGCTAAGCTAGATGTTGGTTTACAGGAGTTTCAGATCTCTTAGAGTTAGCGGGCATTCAGTTGGATCGTCTCACTCCTTTCCGATATCCCTTGGATGCTCCTGGTCACCTTCTACCTACTAGACAAGAGTTGAACAAGATCTTTAGGGAGGATATCTACAAGCAATTCGTCCAGGTCACCTGGGTCAATCCTCCGGGAGGGTTGCGCCCAAAGATGGCCTTCTACGATGAGCACTTCTTGGAGTTGAGAGACGCACTCATTATTCGACCCCAGTATACGTTTCACCACTGGATGCATGCCCTTCGCATTCCTCTAGGCCAGTTCGGAGTAGGTTCTCATAGACTTCGGGTAGAGATGCACTGCCTGATTGATAGGCCAGACAGAAACTGTCAGGTATGTCATTTATAGGAAGTAGAGATCGAGGTGCACTTCATTTTTGGATACCCTATCTACTATGAGATCAAAGGAAGGTCCCATTCCTTGTTCAAAGACTCTCAGATCCTCACAAACTTTTTCAGGTATCCCGATTAGAGATGTTTAGCCCTATATATGTAGGAGGCTCTTAGGTTCCGAGCGCATATTCTTTATCCTTTGATCAAACCAAACCCCACACAGAGGACCATGCCATTTTTCAGGGTACTACCTTTAGAGAGGGGCACAAAGAGAACGATTGATACCGTTTAATATCCAGACTCTAGACTAGTGAGGATCCGTGGGACTGCACCCTGCCACATGAGACCTCGACAGCTAAACCGTCTCAAACCAGTCCATGGGAGATGGACTAGGTCTTCCAGACCTCAGCAATGCACAAACTCCCCTAGACAACGAGTTAGTGGACAGTCTGCACCTTCCATTGACCCCTCATCAGGCCAACAAACTTTGTGGAATTTTTTTCAGTGCTCTTGAGTCAGTCTCGGATGTCAGGAGAGATGGGTTTGATCCTCTTGGTCAGGGCATTCCATACATTGTATCTTTTATGTTCCTACATTGTGCCTTTTATATTCATGCATTGCATTTTTTTATTTTATAGGAGATCGTTTGGTTCTCCCACATTTTATGGACATCATTGTACTCAACAGTTCCTTTGACCTACTTTGTTGTCATTAGTTGGACATAAATATAATTATCTTATCTTATATCATTTTAAATTTCCTCTTTTCCATATTAACATAGGGTATTTCCATTCAAGATCATTATTTTGTAAGCCCTCCTTGGGGATATTAAATCCCTTCATTTGTGTAAGGGAGTCCTTTTATAATTTTAATAAAATTATTTTTCTAGAGGAAGCTTGGGGCCTCCACCCTGTGGTATCCTTATCTCCTCTTTGGAGGAGCCATTTACTTGTGTGCATGACTAACTTTCTTGCATTCATCCTAGATCCAATTGCATTGCATCATTCACTTCATTGCATTTTCTAGGTTGCTTGTCTTATTCCAACTTATGATCTAAAGTAACTTTTGAAATCACTGTTAGCAGTCTCATTAACTAAATTATAAGGGTGATATATCTTTAATTTCTTGTTTGTTCAATTGTCTAAACAAGTGAGAACATCTAAATAATCACACTATTAATCTGAGGCATATGAGGGATTCTATTATAACAATCTTAATTACCTAATTGTTTCATTGGGTAATTCCTGTTGCTTCTTTCGATCATTGTTAATAACTTGTAATCTTATGTCCTTTTCCATTTTTATCTATTTGGTGATTGTAAGCATATTGGTTATCCGGTTCCCTTGAAGCAATATTGGATAACATTGTCATCTCACTAAAGTAATTGCATTTGTCATCGAACCTAGTTTAGTTGTGCATTTCATTTGTCTAACTTTTTCTCTTCTTGCAGCGTTGTTATTATTGTGCCTTGAGATATCTATTTGCAAGTTTCTCAATTTTCATTGGGCATTGTTAAGGCACTAGTCTATTATATTTACATATTGTATCTACCTTGCTTAATCGAATCCTAACACACATTGCTCATAAACATTCACACTTGCTCTAATCATAATCAAGTTACACTAATAATAATTGTCTTGCCCTTAGATCTCCTAGACTTGTTCCTTCAACAAGTTTTCCTTCATCAATCATCCTTAGGGACTACCCCCCTTGACTTATCTAGGGGAGAGTCTAAATGGAGTGAGTAGGTATCAGAGTGAAAACCCTTACTCTGAGCGTTGCGCCTTAGGTGTACACTTCAGGTGACAACAGGTCCCACACAAGGCGTTGGGAAAGATGACATCCGAGGAGGCATTTACAGGGAAGAAGCCAAAAGTCTGTCATATAATTTTTTTTGATAATATCGTTTATTATCACATTCCAACTAGGAAGCGCACCGAGTTGGATTCAATTGCAAAGAAGGGGTATTTCATTGGTTACAACAAAACATCCAAGGCATACAAGATCTATATTCCAGGGACTCAGAAGATCATTGTGAGGCGATACATTAAGTTTTAGGAGGAGAAAGCCTTCAGGAGATATTGTGAGTTGTCAATAGTTGATCAAAGTCAACAAAAAGAAGCTCCAAGGGTTGAACAACAATCTTAGGTGCAGGGCACAAGTACAAGCACAATGACTAGTACATATACAAGTGCAGAGGAGAGTTCACAAAATAAGGAGTAGGAGAATGATGAGGATCTTGAAGCTCCACACACTTCAGTGTGTATGAGGAACCATGAGGTGTTTGTTATATATATATATATATATATATTATATATTATATATATATATATATATAATGAGGATAATTGTAATAATGGTTAGTTAATTAGTAATTAGTATAGAAGATGCATGTCTAAATGGGACATGACCTTCCATGAAGAGGCACTGCCTAGTATATAAGCAGGCCCCTCACTCTCATTTGTATCATCATTCTCATTCATATATTTTAATATATATTCTTGTATCTCAATGGAGATCTTTCTATTCCAAGCCTTTTGGAGTATTTAACCTGAAGAACGAACTTTGTTTGCTTCATTTGGTATCAGAGTAGTTCGATCCTTTGGCTACCTCATCGCTGCACAAAGCTCGTTCTTCGATCCAGGTCCTTGGCCATCAAAATTCGTCAACTTCGTTGTTGTTGAAGTGTTTCGCTATAAGCTTTTGGAGGTCTCCAATTCTCTAGTTGGCCTTTGGCCATTAAAAAAATAAATAATAATAATTCAAAAAAAATACAAGCAAAAAAAATTATTATAAAAAAAAATCAAAAATATATATTAAAAAAAAGGAATTAAAAAAAAGTTGGTATAGATATATACATTAAAAAATAAATTAATATTATTTATTTTTTTTTTAAAAAAATAGATATTATATAAATAAACGACAACAACCGCAAGGGAAAAAGTGCGTTCACCAGATTTGTTGCCATTTCATTGAGAACCCGCTGCGTTGCCTTCTCCCCAGAGTGCGTAGACAACGCCACCCCGATAGGCTCTCGAGACACCCCCCGTGATGCCCTCTCTAGCGTAGCCACCACTGCAATACACAACCCATCATTCGTCGATGACCACTTGTAAGTCGCCATCCATTAGACTCCATACCCATGGCCAACTACCATCACCACTGCATAGCCACCATCGAATTCTTGCCGCTAGTGATCACACTGTTGTAGTTGCCTCTGATCAGTTGCCTCCACTGCTCATCTAACCTGTGGGCCGCTGGTAAACAATCGTGTACTCCATCACTACACTCTACCATTGTCACCGTTGTCTCTCCATCCACTTGCCCCTACCAAGACCTGCAACAACCCAATTCTATTCGTGCTGCAACAAACCACCATCATAAATCCTAGACTCTACCGTTTGTGACATCTAATGTCACCCACAACTTGAGTCGTCACACTCCAAACCATCTGACTTCCCTATAACACTTCATATTCACGGTCAACCAACGCTACCCAATTTCCCCACCATCAATCATTGCACAGACTGGCCACACTTGTTATAATTGTACATATGTGGTCCATCAGACTTTCAATTCAGCCACCCCGACTAAAATATTGACCATTGTTCTAGCAAACCATACAATTCATCATCCGGTTTTACTTATTTCAGTGTGACCCATCTGTGGAGTCATGCCTGGTCAATTTAAAGGTTGTGAAAAATACTTAAATCGAAGAGTCAAGGATTAACAAAGTGAGTGAAAGGCATCATTCAGTTAGTGGGAGATTAAAAAAAACTAAGGGTAATTAAAAAAATTAAAAAGGGTAAGGGAGATTTAAAAATAAAATAAAATTGCTAGATAATTTATTGAAATATTATTTTAATAAAATTAAGAGTAAACCCCCCAAAAAACCCAAGAATTTACTTAATCAAAGAACTCATTATTGAAGGAAGGCTATATTTAAGGTTATATAAAGGAAATTATTTTAAATTGTCATATATAAAAGGGAACATTATAAAGTTGAAAAAGTATGAAATGAGGTTTTATAACTTAAAAAGAGGTGTATTATTATAAGAAGGAAATAGAATTATTATGTTTTGAAGGAATTGTTACTCGCATGGAGGATACATAAGTTTCATAGTCAAAATTTGACGAAATTATTAACGAATACAACATGGATTCCAAGACAAAACCGAAAGAAGGAATATTTCCATAAACCTTACTTGGCTATGCTAAAGCATTATTTAACATTAAGGGAACTCTCGCAGGTAAATATGTTACTATTTCTATCTCTCCCCCCCTGAAGACAAAAATTATATAACGCCTAAAATCGCAAATCAATTAGTGATTCCTGAGTCAAATATAATCGAAAAATTAGATTGTTTGGCAACAAAAAATATGACATAACTAATTTACAGTTAAACATTGAAGATTATACATTTATATCGCAATTCTCAGTTCAAACCCTATGGAGCAATCAAGGTGACATTATTTTGGGGTCACCCTGGATGGAAATGGTAGGATCCGTCATCTTAAATACAAAGAAAAAGTTTTTAACATTTTCTTACAGGAAGAAGAAAATAACACTCCAAGATGTTACACTAAAGCCAAATTCGGTAACTCCAGAAGATATATCAGATGTTTCAAAAGTAATTTCTCAAGAAGGTAAAAAAGTATTACAAAATATGCAAAATGAAATTGACAAGATCACTGCTGACAAAAATGAAAAAGTTTCTCGACTTAAAGACCATAGTGAAAAATAACTGACACAAATTATGAAACTTAAGAAGGATAAGAAATCATTAGAAAATAAGGTACAACAACTTATCGAGAAGGAAGCATCAAATGTAGGAATTCAAGTTTACGAAAAAACAACAGATACCAATCTAGTGAACGTCACAAATTAGGAAAAAGACACACAAGTTGAAGAAAATACAAACTTAGATGTTGCAGTTCAGACAATGAACATCCCAAGTGAATGTTCTATAACCAACTCAACAACATCCTCACCAAAAGAAAATAAAAAATTTACCACACGCCCAATAAGGGAAAGTCAAACCAAAAAATTTTCATATCGACATCTGAATCACGAGAGTAGACAACTCAATCAAGCTACGTACATGTACTATTCGGAACAGAAACAAAAAGCAGATGTTCCAAAGAATATTGAAGTAACCTCAATCTAGTGTTATGATGGCAATTCATTACAAAATTCCAGTGATCAGAGTATTCCACAGAAGATTAATCTAGGATGGTCTGATCCCTTCTCAGTGCAACAGTTTTGTTTGTCACTTAGAGGATCATATCAACTTGTATCGACAAAGATGGCTGCCTTGAGACAAGAAGACATTCGAAATCGAAAAAGGGATCAAGTCTTTTGCATCAACAAGCTTTGAGGACAAAACTTTTTTGAAGAGGAAGACAATGTTACAAATAAAATATATATAAATAATATAAATATAAATAATGAAGATAATTGTAATAATGGTTAGTTAATTAGTAATTAGTACAGAAGATGCATGTCTAAATGGGACATGACCTTCCATGAAGAGGCACTGCCTGGTATATAAGCAGATCCCTCACTCTCATTTGTATCATCATTCTCATTCATATATTTTAATTTATATTCTTGTATCTCAATGGAGATCTTTATATTCCAAGTCTTCTGGAGTATTTAACCTGAAGAACGAATGTTGTTTGCTTCAACGCTTTAAACATTAAGAAATGCATAGGAGTTTGTAGGAGCTTCTAGTTCCAACGACAAGAAACCACCAGAGAGATATTCAGGTTACAAGGCGTTGATGAGTTAGCTCATTGACAGTGAGCCTTCCTGAAGAGGTTGCACAACACCTGGTGTGGCAGGATGCTATGGTGGAGGAGTTTAACTCCATCATGTTGAATGATGTTTGGGAGGTGGTTCCTAGATCGTTGGATACGACAATGGTTGGTTCTTGCTGGATCTTTAAGATAAAGCACGTTGCAGATGGAAACATTGAAAAAATCAAAGGCATGTTCGTGGCCAAGGGCTTCTCTCGGAAAGAGGGAATGGATTATGAGGAGACATTTGCCCCCATAGCCAAGTATATTTCCATTAGGGCCATGATCTCATTTGCAACACAAATGGGATGGTAGATTCATCAGATGGATGTCAAGACAATATTATTGAACGAAGTCATAGAAGAGGAAGTGTACATGGAATAATCAGAGGGCTTTGAGATGCACGGGAAGGAAACCCATGTATGCAAGTTGAGAGCAAGGTTACTTGGGAGCGGGAGTGGGGAGTGATATTTTCAAAAGCTTCCGGTTTGGGAGTGAAATTTTATATAATCTATATTTCTATATATTTTGATGCATATATGTCAACAAAACCCTGTAGAATGATGAATTAGATATAAAAATCATAAAAACATGGATTAAACCATATAACATCAATCATCTAGAAGTCATAAACTTCATCAACCATGTCCACAAGTTAAAAGTTCTCATTTATATAACATGTAAGGGTTCACATAACCAAAATAGAATCAAGTGCAATCCATCTGTGAATCGAAAATACATCAACAAATAGGCTCTAGATGGCCTCTATCATAAAAAAAAATCATGCTACAGTAGATAGCTACATATAGTCAAAATCATTGCCTATCTTGGGATCTTTGTCATTAATATCACCCTCTAAGCAATTAACATAAGATCGAAAAAACGTAGCATGTCAAATCAAGATTTTGTTTGAGTGATGGGTACATTTTTAGTAGGGTCATCATAGAGGAGTTCGACAACCAATGTCACTAACATCAAGGCACATAGAGGGCTTGGTGGTCTTGATTAAATACGAGTTCCATACCCTAGTACATGACAAATTCCAATGGAAACATTGGAATCTCGCCAATCCTAAAAAACTTATAAGTCTGTGGGATTTTGAGTGAGATCTAAAATTCTACTTTCTCCATATGAAATCCAATGAGGTCAGAACCACTCTCAAACATCTTGAGTCATTTCATGGTAATGTTAAAAATTTAAGTAAAAGGATGAAAATGAAAGATAAAGGAGAATGTCACTTAATCCATCCTTTTTACTTTAAGAATTTAGCATTACCATGAAATGCATATCAATACTAGGGCCATAGGCTTGAATATTAGGCTGCCCTACTTAAAAATTCTTATTTCTTTGAAATCCATTTGTGTATGGACCATCTTTGTGACAAAAAATTTGCAAATAAACCAGGGAGAATTATTTTTTGCAGGAGCGCTCTCTCCAAATTTGCTCCTTGCGGGAGCAAATTTCAGGAGTGCGCTCCCAAGCTGCTCCCGAGCGGAGCGCGCTCCGAGAGAGGATTCGAGGGGGCACTCCCCTGCAATCTTGTTTGAGAGCGCTATACGGACTCAATAAAGCTCCCAGAACATGGTATGATTTTATTGACAACTACTTGCAGGAGATGGGTTTCGTGAAAAGGGAGACAAATTCGAACCTCTACTATTTTATGGTTGGAGGTGAACCACTCATTCTCGTTTTGTACATGGATGATCTATTTTTCACTGGGTCACTTAGGGCTTATATTTGATTGCAATGGGGACTTAGCAACAGAGTTTGAAATGAAGGAACTGGGGTTAATGCATTCTTGAGGTGTGGCAGACTGATGGGGACATCTTTCTTTGTTAAGGGAGATATATTTTGGATATCTTGAAGAAATTCAGGATGTTGAACTATAGGCCCATGTCTACACCTATGTTAACCAATTGGAGGAATATTCATGCATCGAAGCAGGAGGCATTGGACCCTACCTTATATAGATAATTTATTGGCTCTTTTATGTATTTGGTCAACACAAGGTTGGACATGTGCTTTGTAGTCAATTCTCTTAGTTATTTGATGGTGGAACCAAAGAGAGTGCATTGGACAACAACAAAACATGTGTTGTGATATCTACAAGGTACAATTGAGTATGGCTTGAAATACACTAAAGGTGATGGTGTCAGGTTGATTTGCTACACTGATGCAAACTAGGAAAGTAATGCAGTGGACTGGAAATGCACTTCAGGGTTTTGCTTCAACATGGGATCAGGGGTTGTCTCTTTGTACAACAGGAAGCATAACTTTGTCGTATTAAGATCTGTAGAAGAAAAGTACATGGTGACAAGCATGGAAGCATGTGAGGCCACATGGCTTCAGAAGTTGCTAGTGGCATTGTTTGGTGAGAGGATAGAGTCGACCATCATTCGTTGTGATAATCATAATCATAGTTGCATCAAACTATCGAAGAATCCAGTATTCCATGATCAGTTGAAACATATCGACATATGATACCATTTCATGAGGGATTGTGTACAATGTGGATTAGTTCGACTACAATATATGCTTACAAATTAGCAAGTGGGAGAGATTCTTACGAGGGCCTTGAATATTGGAAAGTTTGTTTTCTTTAGGGATAAGTTGGGTGTTGTGTAGAACACCTTCCTTGCTAAGAGGGAGTGTTAAATATGGTAGCTTGGACAAACGTTCTAGTTTTGACAGGTGTCACTAAGGCTAAGAACACAAAGGAATTAATTATTTCCAAGCCCATGTAATTTTTCGTAAGTTTCACCTAGGGAAAATGTCTTAATTAAGTCAATTTGTGATTTTTAAATATTTCCTAAATGAAAACTTAGGAAAAGTGGATAATTATTTGACATTAATTGAGATAAGATCGATTCACCTTGAGAAGCTTCTTGAAAGTTTCTAAGGTGATCTTCGCCATTGGTTGGGACTAGATAACTTCTAATCTTGGTCATTCATTTGTAAATGAGAGATAATAAAGGGAGATTGATGGGCAACATTGGAGACAGATCAATCATCGAGTTGAGTTGAGTTGGGTGAGTTTTCAGAGAGACACCAATAGGGTTTCAAAAACAACGATTGAGGAAGAGTTTTACAGGGTTTATTCTTCATCTGAAAATGTAATTGTGTATTTGTATATGCTGGAGGGTGGTTTTGCTTTAGGCATCAATGCCCTCTTAAGCCATTTTAATAAATGTCATATGGTTTAACAATCCATCTAAAAAGACATTCTCTCCAAAAGATTGAAGGATCATTTACGAAATGAACTTTTACACGAAAAGCTCAAAAGAAATGGTTTGAATTTTATTCAATTGATAAACTTAAAGCCAAATTGGTTGTTTAAAGTAACTCAATAGAATGATATATATAATTTGTCTTCATGAATTCATTTGGGAAAACTTTGAACTTTTTCCGAGTTAAAAACAACAAAAGAATAAGCAACAAAGCATGCATTTGCATTTATACATTTCAAGATCAACATCAAGTTAATATGGAATTGCCTACTATGTACATTCACTAGGTGTAAACCACCTCATTTTTAAATTTCTAAATGTGGCAAGTATGGTGCTAAATTTCTTGAAAGGATTCACAACATGTTTGTAATTATAACAAAATGGAGGATTTCCATGTAGTTTTGCTTGATATTGTTTAAGAGGTCTCTTTAAAATCAAATATATAGTCCCCTATTTTTAAGTCTGTAAAATCAGTTACGAGGATTACCTCACTTAATATGTCCCACATCAAAGTAATGTCAATGGATATTGCTTCCTCCTCCATCACCACCACCAACAACATTATTTGTAATTATGTATAGACTCTACATTGCCCTTACATTTAATTGCCTCATGTTTCCACTATGGATGCCAATTCTACACTTCCTATACTGATGGAGTTTTTGGTTAAATATCTCATCATGACCTCATTAAGCAAAACACAAACCAAGAGGAAATAAATGCATCAAGCTGTGTTAGGCCTCTACCTAGTGATTTAACTATTTGCAATGATGTCAATATTTTTGTCTAGTTGTTTTTTTAAATGTTTCAACCAAAGATCAATTGGCTTCATTTCCTTGAATATCCACTATTGCTTTCCTTCCACTTGCATCATTATCGTTCAATATTTTTGCTAGTTGTTTTTAAAAAAATTTCAACTGAAGAAAATTTGGCGTTGTTTCCTTGAATATCCATTAATGCTTTCTGTCCACTTGCATCATTATCGTTCAATATTTTTTCAAGTTGTTTTTTTAAATGTTTCAATTGAAGATCATTTGGCTTCATTTCCTTGAATATCCATTAATGCTTTCCCTCCAATTGCATCATTATCATTGTGAAAATATTGGATGATGTTTAAAGTTTAAACCTTTACTTGTCTCTGGGTCATACTAAAATTTTGTTCTTATGCACTTTTTATCCAAATTTTTCTCATGTGATTTTAAACGTAGATTTTAAAACAAAATCTCAATTTAGATTCAAAAATTTTGGGTTTTTCCTCATTGTATTCCTTGAAATTTATTTACATCATAAATTTCAAGTATCTCTACTTTAACTTCACAATTTCTGGCTCTATCCTTGTGTTGGATCCCTTGAAATTCCATCCGTGAATTTTTTTTTAAGAATAGCTATGCAATCTGACAACATGATATAAATTAGATCCTCACCCAAAACATATTGTAAATATTATAATAAGCATATAACATTTTATTTTATTTTACTTGAATTTAAATTATCTCTAATTCAATGTCACAATTTCTAGCTCTTTCCTTGTGTTAGATCCCTTGAAATTCCATTAGCCAGAGAATTTTTAAGAGTAACCATGCACCCTTTACAATATGATCCAAATTAGATCCTCACCCAAAATATCTTGTAAATATTGTAATAAGCATATAAGATTTTGCTTTATTTTAGTTGTCTTTTTGGCAAAGTTGGAAGTGGAAATGAACCATTGTGATGGTTCGCCTTCCAAAGGTATCCCATTAAAAATGAAGGCTATATTGCATAAAGGCAAGTAGAGACAAAAAGAGAGTTTGGGGAAACGATTGAAGGAGTAGAAATAAGAGCTTGAAAGGCAACTTGCTCAAAGATCAAGGGGCAAAGTAGTCAAGAAGTTGGAAGGTTATCTTCAATCTAGGCTTGCTAGTGAGTAACAATGCATGGGAATTTGAGCATGCATAACTCAACCCCTTTGTAATGAATTCTATTAGCATATAGTTCTAGTGTTCCCTATTCTGGTTTTTGGTGTGTAATTACTACAATTTTGTGGGTTTGCATTAATATATAGTTCTAGTTTGAGTTGGATTGAGTGAGGGAATTGATTTCCCTGTTCCCAATGGGAAATTCAATTTAGTAGTTTGTTTGGTCTATTATCAAATGGATTGACTTGAAGATTGTATGCAATTGGGTGGCATTTAATCACCTATCATTGTTTGGTCACTAGAATGAGGTGACTTTTGTGTATACACCATAGGTTGTAGCACAATGCGAATGCATTTCTCATTAATGGGAACACTGGCCCGTACATATAATGTTACTTCTATTCATTTGATTGCTTAGATGTGTAGTTGCCCTTAAATGTCGATGCAACAATGATGTGGCATCAATCCTTCTTCCCTTATATTATGGATGTCTCATTTACAATTTGATATTACATAATTGGATTTTTGGTTGACTAGTCGTTGAAGTAATTGTTATAAAACACTCTATTCATGTTGAGATGTCTACTCAAGCAAGAGACTTGGTGCAATGTGGGAATAAAGGAGCTTGATTTCACGGTCCACATAACCTGCCTAATTATCAGAATCTCTAAACTAGGATAACAAAGAAGAGATTGGTGAGCAACAAGTATATCCATGAAGTTGAAGGGTCGTCTCACTTATTCACACTTGTTTACAATTGATTTTAATTTTGATATTGAACCTAAATGCATGCTCTAGGTTTGAATTTGTAAAATTGAATATAATTTTAATGACAAAACAATAGTTCATATTGTGTTCTTTTGAAACTAGGTTACTTTTGAGGTTGTATAAAAGTTAATAGTGCAGTGAAAAAGTGTAGGTTCTTTTGGCCATCAATACAAGCACACCAATGAGATTCATGATTCTCATTCAGCAACCATTATTACAAAACTGTAAAGTGCATTGAGTCTGGAATTGCAAGCATTTTAACTAGTGTTGAACATGTTCACCCATACGTCTTATTGAATAACAAGTGTTGAAGTTTGAAATGCCTTAGTAGTTTATTTGCAAAGAACACATGCTTTGGAAATCTCTCTGTATATATATATATATATAGGAATTGGCAATTGGGTTAGTCTCGTACTCGCATGACACAAGGTTGATTCTGGTTGCTACCACTATATCTTTGGGGCCTATGACTTGTTCTCCTCTTCGTAGAGCATGTTACAATAGGGGGAACATTGAATCTCTTAATTTACACGATTTCATATCACTTCGATTACCGATTGAGTTGCCCCGGGGACAACTTTGGAAATTAATATTGAACATGAGCACCAATTTTGTTCCCACAAAAGATCCATGTTGAAAAAACAGATAGGTTGTAGGCTCATCATTCATGGATCATCTATCAATAGACTGGGTGCGCTAGAGACCTTGAAGTAGTTGCTAAGGGCAAAGCCTCGAAGAAAGAGATGTTAGAGGAGTCGAGAGACTCCAACATGCCAATCCAAGAGGAAAGTCATTAGTTGAGATGGAGAGTGGATTAATAGGAAAAAGAGCTTTCTAAGTGCTAAGACTTCTTCATCACCATGAGGGCATAATTAGACAAGTGAAGATTGCAACTCTTTCAATTGGGGGCGAATTCACTAAGGTAGATAATTGGTAAGAGGTCCATTGAAGTCATTGCTCAATTATAATAGGATTTGGCAGTGAATGAAGATAGGCCTTGAAGAGGCTACAAGTAATTGTCTAGGAGACCAGGAAAGACCCTTCTCTTACCATAGTGGAAGCCGACATCGGGACAAAAACAAGCATGGTAAGCTCACCTTCCAAAGAGACCTTTGGTGACTTTGAAAAGCACACTAGGGGCATCAGTTCCAAGCTCTTAAGGGAATTGGGCCATGATGGCTAAAGGCTAGGCAAGGAAGTCCAAGGGATTTTGATCCCCATTGTAGTTTAATAGAGGCTTAGGCATGAAGACTTAGGATTTAGTGGACAAGAAGCCAACACAAGTTTAGCTCAAATCACTTTTCTCATGGCAAGAGGAATTGAAAAAGAAGCCATTCCCATCAAGGAAAAAGTAGTTGGAAAAGGAGTGTGTAGCAAGCCACTCAACTTTGCTTGTAGAATCTTGAAGAGGGTTGTGAAGAGATGATTTCTCCATCTAGATGTGTTCCAACTCTTGGGGAACCAAGCAACCAAGCTGGCAAGCATTGTCACAAACTAGAAAAGCATGGATTTGTTTATTTTTGTTGCAAGAAAAGGGGTCATAAAGCTAGCAATTGTTGGCCCTCTGGAAGGCTAAGCATTCCATGTAGGAACTATTGGTAGTACTACAGATTGATTGGACATTGGACGACCATATGTTGGAGGCTTCACCTAGAACTCCATGTCAAGAATTGAACAACCAACAAGAAAGCTTGGAGATTCAAGGTCAAGGGGAAAGAGGAGTTTCTTGCACTTGCAACCAAGGAGTAGTGGTTGTCCAATGACCTATTGCAGTAGCGAATATCATCTTTAGCCATGAGATGGACATTAGGGTTATGCCAAAGGAAACCCCTACTTAATTCTTATCTTCCAGCCTATAATGAAGGCACCTTTTCTTGCAGATTTTCTAGAGTTTGCTTGATGATAGGAGGATAAAAAGATTAAGGAGTTGAAGTGTTTGGGGACCAGAGACCTAGAAATGGAGAGATATGATCCAAATTAGATCCTTGCCCAAAATATTTTGTAAACATCGTAACGAGCATATAACGTTTGTTTTATGTTAGTTGTGTTTTTAGCAAGGTTGGAAATGCAAATGAATCATTGTAATGGTTGCAAATGGGAATGTGTGATTCAAATTAAATCCTTGTCCAAAATATTTTGTAAGTAGTGTAATAAGCATATAATGTTTTGTTTTATTTTAGTTGTCTTTTTGGAAAAGTTGCAAGTGTAAGCAAACTATTGTGATTGTTGGCCTTTCAAAGGCATACCATTAAAAATGAAGGTTGCAGCGAAGAAGGGGTAATGAGAGATGAAAAGAGAATCAGAGAAATCCTCAAGGAGAAAAAATAATGGTTTAAAAGGTAACTTGTTCGAAGTTCGATGGACACAGGATTCAAGAACGCTGTCCACATTGGGCAAAGGTGTTTTGAAGCCATGGTTATTTGCAATTTGTGTTTGCTAGTAACAATGGATGGGGTTTTGAGCATGCATAGCTCACCTCCTTTGTAATGAATTCTTTGAGCATAATAAAATGGTTCCAATTTTCCTTGTTCTGGTTTTTTGTGTGTAATTGCTTCAATTTTGTGGCTTCACATTAATAAGTAGTTTTGGTTTGAGTTGGATTGAGGGGAATTAATTTTCCTAATCCTAATATAAGATTCCATTGAATAGCTTGTTGTTTGGCTTGTTATCAAATGGATTGACTTAGTGTGAAGATTACATGTAGCTAGGTGGCATTGAATCCCTTGCCATTGTTTGGTGGATAGAATGGGGCAACTTCTCTGTATACGCCATTAGTTCTAGTATAATGTGAATATATTTCTCATTAATGGGATTTGGCTTGTACATACAACATTAACTTTGTTCATTTGATCATTTGGATGTGTAATTGCCCTTAAACATTGATGCAATGACAATGTGGCATCAATACTTCATTGAAATTTTGGATGGCTCATTTACAATTTGATATCCCTAGGTTGGATCGCTAGGTGGTTAGTCACCGAAACAATTCTTCGAAAACACTCTATTTGCCTTAAGATCTCTACTCAAGCAAGACACTTTACGCATTGTGGGGGAAAAAGGAGCTCAACTTCTTGGACCACATAACCTACCAAGTCCTCAAAATACTTGAACTGGGATAACGAAGAAGAGATTGGCTTGTTGCAAGTATATCCATGAAGTTGGAGGTTTGTCTCCCTTGTTCGCACTCATTTGCATTTGATTTTAATTTGACATTGAATCTAAATGCATGCTCAAGGTATGAATTTGTAAAATTGAATATAATGCAGAACAATAGGTCAAATTGTTTTCTTTTGAAATTGGGTTAGTTTTGAGGCTGTATAAAAGTTAACATTGGTGTGACAGAGTGTAGGTATTTTGGCCATCAATACCAGCAAACAAACGAGATTTATGATTTTCATTACACATTATTATGATTGTTATTCAATAGTCATTGTTTTATTGGTATTAGTTGATTAAGGTTGGTATTGCAAGCATTTTAACTATTGTTGAACATGTTCACCCATACCTCTTGTCAAATTGAAAGCATGAAAGTTTGAAATGAATTCACATTTATTTCTAGAGAACAAGAGCTATAAAAATCAACATTGAACATAAGTGTCAATTTTATTTCCATAAAAGATCTGTGTTAATGAAATGGATTGGCCCTAGCCCACTATTTATGAATTCATTGTAGCGGTTGCAACACCTTCCAAAATTTTGCCCTGCATCCAAATTTTGGAGCCTTCCTTGGTTTTTCCCTAATGGTCGCAAACACTCGAGCTCATTCCATGAGCTCTTGTAGAGTCTTTTACAACCTTTGCTTGTCCGACCAACGATCGTCTTTTGGTATGTTGATTGCTTTGACATGCTTGCGGTCTTGTTCTGGCAATTTTGAAGGTTGATCTTTGTGTGCATGAGTTGTCTTCGCTCTGTGAACATCGGTCGTACACACACACACAATGTTGTAAGTGCTATCGCGCAAGTGTCGTCACGACCGTTCAAAGGCCTATCTCAAGTGTCGCACTTGTCGCTCTCAACCTTAAGAGAGTCTCACTGAGCACATGTTTGTCTTGTTGGTTTGTGGTGTCCTTTCATCGAGTCCTACAAAGTGTCTCGTCACAATGTCACGTCTGTGCAAGTTCACTTGCTCTCGCACTTAGCCATTTTTCCTGAAAATTTGTCGACGGACAAACCCCTTCAACCGGACCTCAATTGAGCTGCACTACGCAGTATCAACTCTCAGTGACCCTGCTCTGCTGCCTAAAATTGTGCAGTGCTTGAGATTGTCCTCTGGGGCAGCTGCATTGCACAATCCTAGAAGTGAGTAGGTTGTCTGTCTCCCAGAATTGCGCAGAGAGTGTCTCTAAGCCCAATTCAATCTACGCTTCCCGCAAGATCAGTTATCAAGCCTCCCTTTGGTTACCGGAAATCTACACTGCACTGTGACCCAGGGATGCACTGCTCTCCAGAATTGCACAAACATGCCTCCCTGCCTGCCTGCAGAAATTGCGCAGTCATGTCGAGTCAGGTCTCCAGCTGGCTTACTCTGCTCTACTCCTGAAAATTGTGCAAATCTAATAAGTGCACCTGTTGTTGCCCCGCTTTGCATTGTTTCCAAAAACTGCGCAGTGCTGCTTGTCCCGCGCTGTCTCTAAAAAATGCGCAGTTATGACCAACAACTCCCCGGAGCTCGACATGCCCTTCTCTGGAAAATTGCGCAAAATTTCCTGCCAGTGCCCCCTACTGCCCAACTCTGTCTTCCTCCAAGAAATTGCACAGATTCTTAGCTGGACTCCAAGTGACCTGTTCAGTCCTCATCCTGAAAATTGCACAGAATTGTCCAACAATTCCCTCAGACACCTTGCCTTGTCTTCCTACCAGGAATTGCGCAGTTTTTCCTAGTTGGATTCCACCTTGCAGGGGTCACTGTTGTCCTTGATTGTGCAATTTTTCCTCCCAGTGACCTCTGCATAGTTTTTCCTGACAGTACTTCGAAGCCCCTCATCCGGGCTTGAGCTGTGCTTTGCGCAGTTTCAGTGTCTTGTCCTCCCTCTCAGTGACCTGGACCTGAAACCGAAAACAATGCATCATGCTAGATTAGGAGATTTTTTAATTTGATGTTGTCCCGCCATGTGTGAATTGCAGGAACAGGTACATTGATGGAACATGGCACGACGACGAATGGGATGAAGGAGCGCATGCTAGAAGACTTGCTTGTAGCTGAACGAACGTACCAAGCACATCGAGCAACAAGTGAAAGGGATACATGCACTTAACCATAAAGCAAAGACCAAGATCATTGAATACTAGACAACACTTTGCCATGCGAAGGTGAAGACACAACACACCGAGAGCACATCCATCACTTAGCAGCATACCAGCTCGACATGGACACCACAGTCAGCTAGTACATGTCAGCAGTTTCAAGTCGAGTTGTGTCATGAATTGTCTCGGCCACATCAATACTACGGGCCGTATTTTTTGTAATAAAATGTAATGTAATGTGAAAGTCCAAGAGATGCACATGTGAAGTTGAAGAGTCATGTCAGTTGAAAAGTCATAGGAATTTGAATGGTCATGAGGGAAGTCCAAGAGTCACAAGGGTCAAGCATCACCACCGCTATATATACCCCCTCATTGTATGAGCAAAAGACTTTTCACCTTGGCTCCTCCCACATAGCCTTGAGAGTCTATAGTTTGTTCTTTTAGGAGTGAAGAGTGGCTCCAATGTCCCACTACTGGGGCTAGTGATGTATGGTGTACTGATGTGTCTTGGAACTTTTGCTTAATTCAAAACACTGTCTCAGGCCAGCACGTTTTCACGCATGCTTTGTATCCATTTGTAAGACTATTCTTTAAACGTTTGTAATGCATGTTTGCCTAACCTACACTAAGATAGTTGAACTACTTCGGTTATTTTAGTACTTACATTGTTGCAGATGTGTTGTATTGTTTATCATTGTTGTCTCATTCGTGTGGACTACTTTACCGGACATTAGATAGACCGTTCTTGTTTTCCTTGGTTATAACGGTTGTCACCCCCATGTGGACTACTCTGCTAGACGGTGTACGTGTTTTCCATTGCACTTTGGTTTTAACGACTGTCGCATCCACTGTGGACTATTTCGCTAAATGCTGGACAAACCCTTGTTGTTTTCGCGTGTGTCTCTCCTTGGGTGGTACTACTACCTCTCATTTAAAGGATCACTTTTACCCTCTCCCTTACAGTAAGAGAACCCAAACATAAACATACATTATGCACTCACTAGACATACTCACCTTGCTTTCTTGAAGTTACAAGCATAACACTCCCATGTGCTGAACAACAAGAGTTAAGGAAAATCTCTAAGATAATGGCAACTGGGTCATCACACCGGATGGGACTCCTACACCAAACAGTGTGAGGTCTAGTTGGGACTTCATACCGGAGTGATCCCCTGAATGTTGGCGCGTTTAGCACTGTCAACATAATCACAATAGCTAAGATGAATGTTGAAAATGAGATCATATTACATTCTATGTCTCCTTGATTTTATCCTATCGACACTTTTGAACATCTGGAACAACAATGTAGACCTCAAAACAATCTTTCTTGTTCAACCAACAAGTTTTTCCTTCTAAATATTTTTCCCTTAGACAAAGTTTAAACTAATTCATTACAATTCATCTTGAATTTATTTCAAGTAGAATTGGAAAAATTGTATATGTCTATGACTATATCCTTGTCTTTGTTGACAATATGACAACTAGTGTAACGATTGAAAGGGAGATGAAATAAATTTTGCTACGTAAGTTCAAGGAAACTAAAGATTGCAGAAATGGTGGTTGAGTATGGTGGAGGAATGTGATTAGGATGGAAAAAAAACATATCACGATGATTCAACTTGTTATTAGTGGATTTTTTCAAATTAAAGAAAAATGTTTGTGCTCATTTTATTACATTTGTCCACAAAGAAAAGTTTTTTGTTTTTTCATACTTTCAGTGTAATGCAAAATTGGGTGTTTGTTCACATTGTGCCTCGTTGAATGAAATATCTAAAATACAAAGGCTAAGGATACCCTTGGGAGGTGATGTGTAATGGTTTGAAGCATCATTCTTCACCTTGGATTCCTAGAAGCTTCATTTATGGCATCAAGCCTAGGTTTCCTTCCTTGATTATGTTTAGGTCTCCAAGAGTGGTCACAACCTACTCATGGCATCAATTCCCACATGAAGAACAAGGATAACCTTGAGAGGTCATGTGTGATGCTTTCCAACCTTGTACATGGTCTTAGTTTCCCAAAATATTCCCTTACATGCTAAGCCAAAGATATCATTGGGAGATCATGTGTGATGCTTTGAGGTATTATTATTGGCCTTCAATGTCTAAGATATTTCTTTATGTCCCGAGACTTGATTTTTCTCCCATAACAATGTTTATAGACTTGAGACCCAAAGTTACAACGAAAACATCATAATAGCACCAATATCCCCACCTATAGGCTAAGGATACTATTGAGAAGTGACATGTGATTGTTTGAGATGTTGTGATTCGTCTTCAATGTATAACATGTTCTTCTAGTAAATAAGGGTTGGGCTTCCTCACATGACCATCTTGAGCACCTAAAACACATACTTGATGTGGAAAACCTTTCAAGGGTAGTAATGTCTCCACTTAAAGGCTAGGAATACCTTAAGAAGATTATATGTTGCAATTTGAAGCATCATTCATGGCCTTGGATGTCTCAAAACTTTAACGTGTAACACATGGTTTTCTTCTCTCAAGCATGCCAAGGGCCCTGAGACCCGTACCCACTTCTCAAAAGCACCTAGTGTTATTAACATCCCTCTCATAGCCCAAGGGTACCCTAGATAGGTCATGTGTTTTTATTCGAGGCATCCTTGTCAACCTCATATGCCTAGAAGCTTCCATTAGGACCTAAGGTTTAATTTCCCTCTCTTAACCATGTCCAAGGCCTTGAGGCGCATATTTAGCTCTTAAAAAACTCTTATGGCACCATATCCCCACTAATAGCCAAATGATGCCCTCAAGTGGTCATGTGTGTTGGTTTGAGGCATCCTTCTTTGCCCCAAATACCAAAAAAATGCTTCCTTTAAGGCCTAAGGCCTTGGCTTCTTTCTTCAACAATATTTAGGCCCTTGAGGCCAATATTTAGTGCTAAAAGCTTCCTAATAAAACCAATATCCCCACTTGGAGGTGAAGGATATCCTAACAATGTCCTTTTTGGTAGTTCAACATGTTGTTCTTAGTCATGGATGCTCATAAGCTTCCTTAGGAGTTAGGACCTAGATCTTGAGTTTGCCCCTTGACCATGTATAACATCACAAGAGAAATAAACAATCTTCAAAAACTCTTATTGATGCCTATATCCTCATGTGAAGGACAAAGATCCCATCTAGATGCGATCAATAGTGGTTCAAGGTATCATTCATGGACCTTGAGGCCCATACGGTTCCTTTGCAACCTAATTCCCAACTTTTCATTACCAAGTGTGGTAGGTGCCTTGACAACCATACCTATTGCTTAAGAAGTCCTAATAGTTACATATCTCCACTCAAAGACCAAGGATACTCTTGAGAGATCGTGTGATGGTTCAAGATGACATTTTAGGCTTAGATGCCTAGATGCTTCCTTTAAGTCCTAAAATTGTTCTTTTTGGTAATTTGATATGTTGTTCTTGGCCTTGGATGCCTAGAATATTCCTTAGGGTCTACAACCTAGGTTTGCACTTAACAATGTCCTTTTTGGTGGTTTTATACATTATTCTAGGTCTTGGATGCCTAGAATATACTTTAGGGCCTAAGGCTTGGGTTTGTTCACTTGATTATGCTTAAAGCCTCAAGACCTATGCCATGTGCTCGAAAACTCCCATTTGTGTCCATATTCTCACTTTGAAAGCCAAACATCCCCCGTAAAGGTTATATATTTGGTTGTTCAAAGTGTCATCCATGTATCTTGAGCCCTAGAAGTGCCTTTAGAGCCTAATGCCTGACATTGAAACCTAATTCTCAACTCCCAATGGTCCCATATCTCCACTCAGAGACGATGGATACTCTTGGGAGATCATCATGTGGGCTAGTTTAAGGTGATGTTTTTGGCCTAAATGCATAGAAGCTTCCTTTAAATCCTAAGGCCTAGATTTCCTAGCACGTCTTTGAGTAGGGCACTATGACCCATCACTAGTGCTAACAACCTTCTAATGGAGCTCATGTCCCTTATCATAGGCCAAATATCTTATAGGTCGTGTGATGGCTTGGGATCTTGTTCATGGCTCTCGAGCCTTAGAAACCAGTTGGGCCTAGGGCCTAAGGCCCACGTTTCCTCCCCTAACCATGGTAAAGGCATCTAAACCCATATTTACTATTCAAAATGTTCTAATGGTGTACATATCCCAACTCATAGACAAATCCCATTTTCAGTAGGTCAACATGGTGGTATAAGGTGTTACTCTTCGAGTATGATTGTTAGATGTGTAATTTAAGCCTTGAATCTTGGGATTCCTCTTTCAACCATGTTTAGGAGCCCATGACCTACACTTGGTGTGTAAAACCTTCTAATAATGCCCATATTGCCACTCAAAGGCCAAATATCCCATAAAGAAGTCCCGTGTCATGGTTCAAGGTCTCATGCTTGGTTGTTTTATCCTTAAAAACTACCTCCTAGGCCTAATACACAACCTTCATCACTTGACTTTAGTCATGGCCTGAAGTTCTCAAAAAAAATTCTAATGGTGTCAATATGCCCACTTGGAGATGAAGGATCCTTTTGGGAGGTCATGTGTGTTAGTTTGAGGAAATATTTTGGTTTTCAATGCACAAAAATATTCATTTAGGGTCCAAGGACTAGGTTTCCTTCCTCAACCATGTTTAGGGCCCCACGACCAATAATTTGTGCTTGAAAACTCATAATTGTCGCCATATACACACTTGGAGGGTAAACATCCGCTTGGGAGGTCATTTGTTTTGGTTTGAGACATCATTCTTGGGGCTAGATTCCTATAATCTTCATTTAGGGCCTAAGGCCCATGTTTTCTCCCCTATCATGTCCCAGGTTATGAGAGCCACTTAGTGCTCAAAGCTTTCGAATATCATCAATATCTCAAATCAAATGCTAAGAATATGCTTGGGAGGTCATGTGTGTCGCATTGAGGTATCATTCTTGAACTTGGATGCTCAAAAGCTTCCCTAAGAGTGTAAGGCATAGATTTCCTCCCTCAACAATGTCCAAAGTATAGAGACTTACACGTATTATTCGAAACCTCATAATAGGAAGCATATCCCTATTAGAAACAAGAATAAATTTTCTAGGTCAGGTGTGGTGGTTTGAGACCCATGGCAATCATGTTCCCATGGCACTCAGGTGTGGTGGTTTGAGACCCATGGCACTCATGTTTAAAACCTCACCGTGGCACTCATGTTCCCCCCCAAAAGACAAGGATACCCCTAAGATGAATTTTGAGTTAATCTGAGTCATAACTCTTAGACCTAGATTCCTTCCTTAAAAGATATACAAGATCTTGAAACATATACCAAGTGCTTACAAAATATTAATGCCTTTGATATCACTCCATAGAGCCTAAGGATACCCTTGGAAGGTCATGTGTGGCGGTTCAAAGTGTCATTCTTGGTAGTTGATTCTTGTAAGCTTACTTTTGGGCCTAAGGCCTTGGTTTCCTCCCCCAACCATTGTTTAGAACCTTGAGATTGATATTTACTCCTCAAAACCTCATAATGTCAATGCCATTTATATACTCACATGGAGGTGAAGGATATCCTTATTAGATTAGTTGTGGTGGTTCAAGGTGTCGTTTGGTATCATAGGTCCTTAGAATCTTCCTTAGGGCCTAAGGCCTAAATTTCTCCCCCAACCATGTCCAAGGTCTCGAGACACATGTCTAGTGTTTAAAAGTTCCTCATGGCATTGATATCCCCCCTTGTAGACCAAGGACACCTTGAAAAGGGCTTATGTGGTGGTTTTAGTGGTTCTTCTTAATCTTAGATGTGTAGAGGCTTCCTTTGGAACCCAAAGGTGTAGGTTTCCTTAAACATGTTTAGGGTCCCGAGACATATATCTAGTGCTAACACCTCCCAATTCTCCCCATATCCCTTTTCTAAGGCTAAGAATCACCTTGAGAGGTCATGTATGACAATTTGATGCATCATTCTTGGACCTATATGTGTATATACTTCCTTTAATGCTTACGGTTTGAATTTCCTTCCTTGGACTCATCTCTAATGATCAAAACCATGTAATGGTTATTGATATCCATGATGTTAAGAATACACTTGAGAGGCCATGTGTATTGGTTTTAGGTGTTGTTCTTGGCCCTGGATGCCTAGAAGCTTCCTTTGCGGTCTAAAGAAGAGGTTTATCTTCTCAACCATGTATTTTCTCAACCATTTGCAAGGGTCTCGAGACTCATAGCTAGTGCTCAAAGCTTCTTAATGACATTGACACTTATCACAAAAAATGACAAACAATCTAGCAGATTTATAAAAGAATTCTCAATCAAATATTAAATTTCCTTTCAAGTCCCTTATATTGCCATCTTTAAAATCCTAATAAATTGAGAAAACTGAGATTGTCTTTCATTTGTTTGAAATGATAATTTATGATGGGCATCTATTTTTTTTTTTGAAATGACTCATTATTTATGAATTTATTGGGTTTATCCTGCAAATCTTTTGAAGTGACTAATTATTTATGTATTTATGAATTTATTGTGTTTATTATGATGTTAAGAATCCCTTTGAGGGGCCATGTGTAGTGGTTTTAGGCGTCATTCTTGGCCTTCGATGTCTAGAAGCTTCCTTTTTCTCGACCATATCTTTCTCAAACATGTCCAAAACTATAAGATTCATAACTAGTGCGCTAGCCCTCTTAATGGCATTGACACTCGTAACAAAATTTGACAAACAACCTAGAAAATCTAAAAAAAAAAAAAAATCTCAATTAAATATTAAATTTCAATTCAAATTACTTTATTACCATCTTTGAAATTTTAAAATATAATATAATCTAATCTCAATTAAATATTAAATTTCAATTCAAATTACTTTATTACCCTCTTTGAAATTTTAAATTATTAATAATAGATTTATATTTTGTTAAAATTATATTAATTATTTATAAATTTATTAAGTGTATATAATACCATTCTTCATATTGTTCCTAGTAATTAATTTTAATTTTATATATTATTATGATAATGAAAATTCAAAGCTTGCAAATTTAATTAAGCTGGACACTAAATTGGTGTATGAGATCTCTTTGTTTTATGGAAAAAAGGGATTCACCTCTAATCAACAATTTACCTGTTAAAGTCTAGCAAAACATATGTACTCTACCCCTCTAGTTTTGAACTTCTAACCTCTTACTAAAAAATACATATACACTTAAAGATTAGATCCACTCAACATAAATAAACATCACCACCACTTCAACATCACATTATAAAAATAATACTTTATCCACTTTCTCACCACATATTATGAAAGTGGTTTGAATTTGCGTTGCTCAGAGATGGATTACGCTCGAGCAAGCGTTGTGTTCGTTTTGTTCCTCTGATAACATTTATAAGTTTGAATTTTTGAAAAGTATTCCACTATGAGTAGTCAATCTGATTTACAATATCAATGATGGTACGTTGAATAATATTATATGCTGGTTTGTCGTATCTCCTTACAGGGTTTTTTCATTTCTGGTATTGTATCTCCTTAATCATACAAGGAGATTTTATGCCCCTAATCATATAAGTAGAAATCTCCTTATGCTTTGAGGGAGCGTTCTTTTAGGTTTCTCTCAGTTGCATGTCTTGGCGTGGCTTCATTAATGTGTCTATATTTGAATTTTTATCTTTTCACCATGTGGGGCATCATGAAATTACATGATACGATTGTAATGGGATCCAACCTAGTGCAGATCTTGGGAAACAGTGAAATACAAATGCTTCGAAGTACGAGAGACCGGGTGGAGAAGATCGATCATGATTTCATACCTAGAAGTTCCCATTATGGTTTGCAGGGACTCAAACTACGTCGACGTTAATATGACCGCCCATCGTTGTATAAGTTTCAAGTGCGGTAGATAATTAGCATTTCTTCCAGATTTTAAATTATATTTGATGCAATGATTTGATTCCTCAGAATTCCCTGGAATACTGCCCGTCGCTTGCTTGATAAATCCCTATTTATATTCTCATAATTCTTCGGGGTTAAGCCATTTCCAGACTGCATACTATTTTTTGGTGGATTTTTGATGGCATTACCCAATATCTCAGATGACTGCTTCAGCATTTTTTTTGGTTGATTTTTGTTCGCATTACCCAATATCTCAGATGACTGTTTCAGCATTTTTTGGTTGATTTTTGTTTACATTTCCCGATATCTCAAATGATTGCTGTAGCATTTTTTTTGTATTATGATTCATCTATTTGATGCCTGAAATCCTATAAATAGTCTTTGAGAATATGAAGACTTGTAAAAACTTCTTAATATTTGAATATATATTCTGTTTTTTTAATGTGAAAAAAAAAGCCATTTCCGCGATATTATGGCCTTACATTGTTATTAAATTTAATAAATCTAATTATTTAGATATTTGATATTATTAAGATCTCATTGTCTTCAAAGATAAGCTAAGACCCCTGACACGGGGATTCGGGACACGTAGGATTCGAGATTCGTGGTGTCGGATTCGGACACCCTAACCCCCTGGAATTGGACATGTTATATATTATTATTGTATTAATATATATATATATATTATATATATATATTATAAATCTGGAAAAATTAGAGGTATTACTCATATTGCTACACAAAATTTTAATTAATGATACAAGTTTATTGATTTCAAACATAAATCTTCATCTATAGCTATTAGCATGTAGAGTACATACAAAATTCAAATAAATGTCAGTGTTACTGGTCAAATAAATGATAAATCTATTAAAAATTTAAATCATGATTCATAATTCATAACTGAAAGACAACTTACAACTACAAGATAGTAAGATAAACACAATGACAATTGTAGTTTTCTCATTAAGTCATCAAATCAAAATGTGTTACATAGGTAGTGTTGGTGCAATGCCAATGGCAAATAGAAATAGAAAATATAAAACAACTATAGGTATACAAGCCTCAAGGCATCAATCAGCATTAGAATTAGCATCACTGTCCCCATCATCATGGTCCCCACTGCTCTCCTCTGCATCCTCCTCCTCCCCTATATTCATAGTCGCCTCTACATTTGTTGGTATGGAGGTTGACCCCTCTAAGTCATCAAATCTAACAGGCTCTAGCACTGGATCATTGAGATCCATGTTGGCCAATGCCAACTCAACAGTGGTGTCCAGACCCATATCATTAGGAACAATGTTACTTGGGAGCGGGAGCGAAAGCGGGGAGCAGGAGCGAAAACGGGAGCGGGAGCGACATATTCAGAAGCTCTTGGTTTGGTGCTCTTGATTAAATACGAGTTCCATACCCCAATACATGAAAAAATTCAATGGAAACATTGCAATCCCCCAATCCTAAAATCCTGAAAAACTGACAAGTCTGCTGGATTTTGAATGAAATCTAAAATTCTACTTTCTCCATATGAAATCCAATGAGGCCGGAACCACTCTCAAACATCCTGAGTCATTTCATGGTAATGTTAAAAATTTAAGTAAAATGATGAAAATGAAGATCAAGGAGAATGTCACTTTTACTTTAAGAATTTAACATTACCATGAAATTTGAATAGCATATCAATACTAGGAGAGGGGAATGGACCCCAAATAACACTTAACCAATTTAAAAAACACCATGGAGTCCCCAACAATCAGCTAGATGTTAAAAAGTTAAAAAAATTAGAAAAATCCCTTTTTGTTGGGTGACTGACTGGATTTAGGGACTCGGCCGAGTAGATGTGGAAACGGCCAGGTTGACCGAGTCAGTCATGACTCGACCTCCCGAACTGGTTTTTCTGCCGGGTCATAAAATTCCTCAATGACTCGGATCAACTCGGTCGTTTCGGACTCGATTCGGCCGAATTTTAAAACATTGACACCTTCCCCTAGTGCTGCGTGATTTACAGGGTGTGTGGTTCACCTTCCCCTATGATACCCCATGTTGAGATATGCATAGGATGAGTGGTTCACCTTCTCCTGCCAATCCATCCTACCCATGAAGTTTGGGACTCATGGGAAGTACCTCTCATTTGGCCAATGAGTAGGGAAATGAGGATAGGGAACATAGCACTACCAATAGATGCATCGTGTACTACAATACTCCCTATGCTAGGATGTCTGATATTGATATAGGATCAATGGAGATTAACTTCAGGCCAGTGGAGAGTAGTATGATACACTCTCGATTATTAGAGACTGACTTCGGGTCGGTGGAGAATGGTATGGCACATTCTCGATCATTTCTTCTTTATAATTTCTTCATGGTTCAGCAGAGCAGAGTAGAGCAGGGATGGTACTGATTGTCAGGTGGTTTGGAAAGTGGAGCTCTTCCTAGTTGAGAGGGAGTGTTAAGTTTGGAAACTAAGGCCAAACTCCACCTTGGACAGCTCATATGGTGTAGCTGATATTTTTATTTCCTCTCTCTGAGAGGTATAGGATTCATCTAAAGATCATCTCATTCTGAAAATCCAAATGGAATTATGAATTTATTTTCATTATGGACAAATTGTCTGTTGATTTGGGGTAGCATCAAATGTGCTCTAGCCACAAAAGTTGGTGGAGAGGCCAAAGCACATGAGATCTCCAATACCCAGAAAGGGTTTGGGCAGATCCTAAACAGTTTGGGCGATATTAAAATAATTAATATTTTTAATGGAGTCCTTAAGTCTAAACTTAGGGAAATTAAAATATTAATGTGAATTATTATAAAACTGTGTTAGAATGGTCCAAAAGTCATGGATCAAGCCAGATCTAATCTTAGTCATTGACTAGGGACT
Source organism: Pinus taeda (assembly GCA_000404065.3). Classification (NCBI taxonomy): domain Eukaryota; kingdom Viridiplantae; phylum Streptophyta; class Pinopsida; order Pinales; family Pinaceae; genus Pinus; species Pinus taeda. Next base: position 8,099 of record APFE030481001.1, on the reverse strand, counting down.
TAATCTCGATCGTTGATTTGTCAACGAGAAAAGTATAAGAGGAGGCTTGAGGGTCACTTGGAGAACACACCAAAAGATCAAGAGGTCGACTTTCTAGGGCTAGGTTCGCTGAGAAAATTGAGAGAGTGATCTGGAGTTGCATCTGAGGAGCAATGAATACAAAAGCAGAGAGGCAGAGATGGTGTCGAGAGGATCAGCGCAACAGTCGGGAACGTTGACACAGAGGGCAGAAGCCAAAACTGCAGGGAACTACCCGAATAGCCAACAAAGCTGACACTGAGGGCAGAAGCCGGAACTGTCAGGAACTATTGGAACTGCCGGGAACATTCGAAATTGTCGGGGAGGGCAGAAGCCGGAACTGTCAGGAACTATTGGAACTGCCGAGAACATTCGAAATTGTCGGGCACTGCTGAAATTGCCAGGAAAGCTGACGCAGAGGGCAGAAGCCGAAACTGTCGGGAACAGTCGCAACTGCCGGAACGGCCGAGAAAGTTGACGGAGAGGGCAGAAGCCGGAATTGCCGAAACTGCCGGGAAAGTTGACGCAGAGGGTAGAAGAGGTTGGCGTTGGGGTTTTTCGTGGGGCAAATTGGAGCTGAGGCATTGTCGGAGTGTTTATCCGGGGTTTTAGCCGGAGCATCTGTCTCCGAAGGAGAGATACTATTGCTAAGATTCTTCTAGGGTGAGTCAGTTTTGGCACCCAGATTGTATTCAGAAACTGCATAATAATAAAACCCTCAGATAGCTGCATCGGTTTTCCCGCATTGCGTTTTTCCAGGGACATTGGTCCAAAAACAACAGTGTCACTTGTGTGCTTGTTTTGTTTACTTCAGTTGATAATCTGTAATGTGTTGAGCATGTACTTGTATTTATTTCCAGTATTTACATGGTAAATAACTTGTTAATTAACAGAACAAGTAGGTAGGAATAAATTAGAAAGTACATGAAAGGTTTCTAACGAGTTAGACTTAGAAATTCCAACGTTGTCAAGGTCGGCCAGCCATCTAATTTGCACCCTCAAGCCCACAACGTTGCATATAAATACAAGGTGCCTCCTCCTCATTTAGACACTTCACTCACTCACATATCTCTCTCTCCTTCATTGATTGGGTACGAATTTTTAAGGCAGCTCTCCACACATGCGAAGAAGGAAGGGATTTTGTCCCTCTATTGACCAGTGTTGACCAAAGTTGCAGGAAGGTTGTTTTGACCAGCATTGACCTGTTTTAACTGTGCTTTTGTAAGGGAGATCATTGTTTGGGTAGGTCGCATTTCTGGGCACAGAAATCGAGGCAGTTTGACTAGCATTGACTGTATAAGGGTTTGCTGCAGCGTTGAATTTCGTTGACCAGATTTGACTGGATATTTTTGGATGTTTTTGGGTTGATTTGACTAGTTGTTGGAGGCCAAGTCGACCGAGTTTGACCAAACTGTTTTGGAGGTCAAAATATGTCGTATTGACTAGTGTTGACTTTCGGGTTAGGCCTTTCTATTACTGTTGTTTGACTGGTCAAATTTCACTTTGATTGGGCAAGTGAATATTGCATATTGTACTCTCTCTTTCTGTTGAACTTTTGAAGAATAATAAGAAGAATTGATCAAGGGTTTCCCCACACTGGGGTTTGTTCCTCGTTGGCGCCATATCTTGTGCCATCTTGTCTTGGCTTGTCTTCTACTGTTATTGTTTATGTTCTATTTGCATTTTATATCATGTTGATGTGATAGCTAATCTGGATATTGATAAGGGCTAATAAGTAAAATTGCTCTTAAGCATAAAACATACCATTGTTATCTAAAATTAACATCATTGGATTCATATGGAGAGGGTATAATTAATAGTTTTCAGGATTTCAAGGTTGGAGGGATTGCAACATTTCCATTGGAATTTGCCATATATGAGGGTATGGAACTAGCATTTAATGAAGAGAAGCAAGCACTCCATATACCTCGATGTTGTTGGCACTGATTGTTGAACTCCTCTATCATGACCCTAGTAGAAATGTACCCATCATGCAAACAAAATCTTGATATGACATATTACGTTTTTTTTCCATATTATTTTGTTTCTTAGAGGGTGATATTCATGATGAGGATCCCTATATATGCAATTATTTTAATGACAAGTAGTTATTTGTTGTAGCATGATTTTTTGGACTCTAGAGGCCATCTAGAGCCTCTTTATTAATGTATTTTTTATTAGAAATGGATTACACTTGGTGCCATGTTGGTTATATGCACCCTTGCTATATATATGAGAAATTTGCATATTTATGTACAATGGTTTGGATCAATGTTGCACGAAATAGGGACGGTTTTTTGGAAGTGAAGCACCATTTTCCAAAATTCTAGGAAGCGAAGAATCTCGGGAGCATCTAATATATATATTATATATTATATATATATATATATATTTGTGTTGGACCCCAGATATGTTATAGCATTTGCTATTCAAGCTTTCCATTTACAAGTTGTTGTCGCACAAAATGTCTAGGCACACCACGACAATGCTCAGATTGGGGTTTGTCACCCTGATCCCCAATCTCTCCGTTTAAGTTGTCTCCCTACAGCAGGCTAAGGGGGGTAGACCCTATGGAAAAACGGAAAGAAGAAGAAGAGGAAGAACTAGTTGGGAACCAACCAGTTCGGGAGACACAACGAGGCAATCAAGTACTTGATTAAGATTTAGCAAGACTTAGGATTTGATTAGATTTTAAACGATTAATACCAGTGCCTTATGGAGTCAACGATCTTGTTAGGGAAATGAAGACCAAGTAATCGATTAGCAATTGTTGCTTAGATGAATCACTATCTTATATGGAATGCAGATCCTAAAACTTAATGTGAGATGCAAGAATCTTGGTTAATTTTAGTTAAATGCTTACTTAAATTGTGAATCCTTCAATCCTTTCTGTGTTGAGCCTAATTTCATAGTAATTGGCAAAGCGAGATAAGGAGAAGCACACTAAGGTGTGATTAACGATACCTCTCCTAAACTTCTAACATACCCGGTGCCTCCGGCACTGTAGAGAGCTATGGCTCTAACCACTGCAAAGTCATCGTTTTAAGTACTATTAAAACAGGCTTCTCAAGAAAAAATGGATGGATATCTATTTGTCTAACGACCAAGCTTATGCTTGGAAGTAAATTTTATCTATGCAAATTTAACTTATATGTGAATGCACTAGAAGATGAGATAAAGTTAGACTCAATGGAGGGAAAACACCCGTGTCGCAAAAGCTCTCAATTACCCAAATGAAATGTTCCATTTACGAATGAAGACTTAAAAATAAACTTTTGAAGATATTACAACTAAACTACAAGCTTATTTCAAATCTTTCTAATACAATTATAGCTCAAAGAGAACAAAACTTCTTTGCAATTCAATATAAATGTTCACAAATATTCAGCTTAGGAAACAGAGATATTAAATCTATTATAATTCCACGACAAAATTCTTTAGCAATCGCTTGAAAATATTTGCAAAAATTTCTAACATGTAACGAGCATTAAATAAGTCAAGCAATGATGATAGATTCTAATAGATGCAAGATATTCAACACATAAACAATGTTCTAGCAATTAAATTTCAAGGGATCTAAATATTTTAAATAACCATGAAATTTAAATGCTAACCAATTTAGATCCTAGAATTTAAATGATTATGCTTAGTGACCCAAATCTAGGAAATTTACCACTTTTCAATAGTTAATCTTTAGATGCAAAAAATTTAAGCACGTTTAACTATAAAAAAGAAAATGCTAATACCACACAAGTTCTCCTTTAGATTTTATTCTTAGCACAAAAAACACCAAGAAGGAATTAAAAATTGACAAATTTAATTAGTCCTTAGGAAAAAATTTCGATGTGTTAAGTTTTATGAAACAAACTTAATGTGGTAAATGATTTGATCAAAGATCTTTTTTTGATGTGACCAAGACAAATCCAATTGAACAAAAATTAAAATTAATGGGCCAGAGGCCACAAAAAAAATAAATAAATAAATAAATTAAAATTAAAATCTTTAATGTCAAAATTTTACCTTCGATTTAAAAAAATTGGGACCGTCTCAAAAGTCACATGAAAAAGTGAAGCCTTTTTTTTATTTTTAGGATTTTTTAGAGCTTTAAAAATTTTAGATTTTAATTTTTATAGTTTTTAGAATTTTTTTTTAATTTTTAGAAAGAAAAAAAATCAAAATCAAAATAGAAAGAAAAAGAAATAAAACAAGACCCAAATCGAACTCCCCCTTTTTTTTATTATTTTTAGATTAACAAACAAAGTTAAAAAGATTTACGAACAAAACCAAAATCATAAACTAAAAAATATATCGAACCTAACTTAATAAATCGAAAATGCTAAATATATCTAAACCTTAAACTAACCCGCATAAAATAAAAAATAAAAAATAAAAAAATGAAATGAAAGTTGATTGTTCTGGCTACGTGCAAGTCGATGGAGAGATGCTCGATGGAGGAAGCAATTCGACAGCAGAGAAAGATGAGGTATGGAGCTGTGATGGGAGGATGGACGTAGGCAGAGAAGTTCGATAGGCAGGTTGATGAAACTAATGTAGGCAGCGGAAGGTTGTTTGCAGGTGAGGAATGATAGATCACAAGGGAGAGAGGAGAATGCAAGGACATGAGGCGAGAAGAATGCATGCAGGTTTAAGGATGCGAGAGCATGGAGCTGAGAGCTTAGGTAGTGATGGGGAGGAGTAATATTATGCAGGTTGGATAGCAGATTTGGGCAGTGAACAAGAATGTGTGCAACAGATTAAGGAATGGACGCAGATGGCAGAAATGGGCAGCAAACAACACGGGAATAAGTTGCAGAAAGAGAAAAGTTCACGCGGGTTTTGGCAACACACAACTGGACAGCAACGAGGATAGAAAACGCAAAGCTAATGGAGCGCCAACGGATGAGGAATGGAACCACGCGAAGGGTGAGAGAGATTTGTTCGACAGATCCATTGCAGATTGCGAGGGCTGCGAGGGATAGCAGGCAGTAAAGAAAAAAATTGGAAAATCTCCTAGAGGAGAAAAACACGTAACAAGAGAGGAATAAACCCCAGGCAGCGAACAAATCCAAAAATCTTCTATTGAAAACCCCAGGTAGCACAAACAATTTCAAAACGATTTCGAAAGCCTCAGGGAGACAGCCCAAACTCCAGACAACCCAACAAAAAACGAATTTCACACTTGTGCTTCAGATTTATCAACGAAACTCTCGTAAGATTGTTTCCTGATTTAAAATATTTTAAAACCCTTGGATTGTAAAAATAATGCCCCTGCAAAAGTTGGTTTTGAGGCCAGATCTTACCCTCTAGGGCCGAGATCTGGCTTCAAAATCAAACTTCACCTTCACATCTGCAACCTGTACCTGAAACCACAAACACCCAGAACCCGGATATACAAAAATAAATGAAACCCAAGTCAGAAAAATTAAAAACTTTACAGATCTATGCACAGGAACAGCAGATCTATCAGATCTGGTGAGTGTGAGTGTTATGTAAAAAATTAGTTAATTTTAGGTTATTGTTTAATTTTAGGTTTAGTTAGATGAAAGGGCACGATCATAAGATCATGCCCTTTCCCAAAAGGTGCCTATGGCGGTATATAAGCCAGGCAACCGCAATTGTAATCTCATCTCTCTATAATTTATTTTATTAATAAAGTATTTTATATATATTTCTGTTTATCCCGAAGTTTTTTTACTTCATCTGGTATCAGAGCTTGTTCGCTCTTCGGACTGGGTTGTTGTTCAACCCCGCTGTTGTACGTAATTCCGTAGTTGCTCCACCGGTTGGGAGCAGTCGCCCTCTTCTCCACCGTCGAACCCTTCCTCCATTCCCTCTTATCGACACCATCTGCAACGGCTCCAACAAAGCCTTCCACAACACATCCCACCAATCCACTACCTTCAACCATCATTCATTCGACCGACTGGTAATCGTTGTCGCAGCTGCCATCGTATCTTTCCGTCGTCCCTTCATCTGGTATAAAATATACATTACATAGTTTGCATCTTCTACATCAATTCTACTGGAACAGTAGTATCAGAGCCACATCGATTACAACTGTGTCCTGTCACTCTGGCACCGCCTTCAAAACATTCGTTCAAACCAGCCTTTCTCATCCATTAATCATCATCACTGCTTTGTTCCGTGCCTCTGCGTCTAGTCTTCCCCGTCCACTCCTAACTCGTGTCATCTCTACTCGCTTTTGTTTCCAACCATTGTGTCCCTTTTTGTCAAAAACCTTGATCCGTCATTGTGAAAAGTTCTCGTGTTTTGTCATTCCCAGCTGACGTGCCATAGTCCCTCTAATCACGTCACGACTCATTCCTTGTTCTCATCATCTGACGACACCCGAATCTGTCTACTGTCGATTGTGCTTCCCTATCCAGTTGTTTCCGTTGTTCTAACATCGTTGTTAAAACTCTGTCCGTCCTGCGGATTAAAAATAAAAATCGTTATATAAACAGTTATAAGTATAACGTGTTTGCGATAAGTTCATAACAGAAGGACGTGACGGTTCAAAAGTTATGATATATAAAAAAAAAAAAAATTATAACGTGATTATAATTATAACCTGGTTAGTTATATATGATCTTTAATTTTATATATTAATATAATTTAATTAGAGTATATAGTTTTAACTTTTAATTTTATATTATAATTATAATAATTATAATTAAATTATATTATATTATTTATTATATTAAAAAAATTATTAATTAAATTATTATTAAATTAATTATTTAATTTAAAAACCAAAAAAATTATAATTAATAAATTATTAAATTAATTTTATTAAAAAAAAAAAAAAAAAAAAAAAAAAAAAAAAAATTATTAATTATTTATTTTTAAATTAATTTATTTAATTATTAAAAAAAAAGAGGAAGAAAAATATTTTAGCTGGCAAATAAATACACGCCCCCGCAAACCCGCTCAATGTCCGCATCGAAAAAAGGTTGTTGGATGCAGAGCAAAAGATAAATAACAACCACGACGAGGTCAGTAAAAGGTTAAATGAAGTCGAGAGCAAGCTTGGGGAGCAAGCGGACAAAATCAAAAATCTTCAAGATATGACGAATCGAATAGAAATAAAGATGGAAAATTACCATGCCCAGACAGAGGCAGGGATCAAAGAGGTCCTAACAATGCTAACAAGTCTGTGTAAAAGGTCGAATTGTACACCCGAACAACTACTAAAAGAAGGTGAAGAGAATCAAGAAAACATCTCGTCAGATTCAACTAAGTCCACAGACTCTCATGACAAAGTTGAATCCCCAAAAAAATCAGCAACACCCCACCAAGAAGCAAGTAACATTGCCTTTACAAACAAGCAACTTTGGGATACCCTTAATAATCAACACCCTTTTTTTGCTCAACCATTAGCCACATACCAGAAAAGGGTAAAGGTTGAAATGCCTAAATTCGATGGGAACGAAAAAAACAATGTTGCATGGATAAATAAAGCAGAAGAATACTTTGAGATATATGACATCACTGACGATGACGAAAAGCTCAGACATGCATCCATGAAAATGGAGGGAGAAGCATATAACTGGTATATGTGGTGGAAAAGACAACACATGTCATTAGCTGGAGGAAATTTAAAGATGCATTCTTCAAAAGATTCCAAGGTGTAAAGGAAGAAGAATTATTTTCAAAACTCATCAAACTACGACAAAAAGGAAGTGTCGATGAATACACTCAAGAATGGGAGACCTTAGTAACACGAGTACCTGGGTTATCAGAATCTCGTCTAATTCAGTCATACATCTCGGGACTCAAAACCCATTTACAAGCAGAACTTGAGATGCATGACATTACATCTATAGAAGTAGCAAGACGAAAAGCAAAAACAGCGGAAAAGAAATCCGAACCAATATTTTGGTCAACAGCAGAAAAAGCTTATGCAAGACGAAGGATACCCCAGTATGTGGACTCAAATAATACAAGATATGTTCCACCGCATCGTCGTGAAGATGAAAAAACGAATGTGGAAATGCAAAGAATAAAAGAGGGTAAATGTAAATGTTGTGGTGAGAAGTGGGACCCCAAACATAGATGTGCTAAAAGAAAAGAACCAAAGA